>SJYA01007325.1:0-27957 GCA_006410615.1 Neotragus moschatus
GTGCAGCATCCGCTCCCCACCCTGGAGGAAGGGCGTCTCCTCACCACTGCCCCTCCCGACCCTCAACTGTGGGACAGCTCCTCCAGGCCCTCCCGCATCAGCACAGCCACCACTCCTTGGATGCAAGATGCTCTTCCCGGTCCCCAACCCTGACCTCGGATGCGGGGTGGCTCCTCTCGCCTGTTCCTGTGCTGTCGCAGCCCGGCGCTCTCGGCTGCTGCCCCTGACCTTGGACGTGGGGTAACTCCTCTCGGCCGCGCTGAGTGCGCTGGTCGTCACAGCCACCCGTGCTGAGTGCTAATCAATCAGTGGCTCTTCCCAGCCCCAGACCCTGGCCCCAGATGCGGGGTGGCTCCTCTTGGCCCCTGACTCTGACCTTGGGCATGGGGTGGCTCCTCTCAGCTGTTCCTGTGCTGTCGCTGCCTGGCACTCTCGGCCGGTGCCCCTGACCTCGGAAGCGGGGTGGCTCCTCTCAGCTGTTCCTGCACTGTCACAGCCCAGGACTCTCGGCTGCTGTCTCTGTCCTCCGACGTGGGGTAGCTCCTCTCGTCCGTGCTGAGTGCGCTGGCCCGCCCGGCCGTGGACACCGCTTGCGCTGAGTGCCCACACCTAATCATTTTCGTTTCTTGTTTCTCGAGCCTGGAACAATGAGTGACTTTATTTTAGGACAAAATTAGTCTTTTTTCCCTTTAACAGAAACAAGTCATTCATATCTCATGCCTTCTCCCCTGCCACATTTTTTAATTAAAAATACATGCTACTTTCCTTTTGCCTTTCTAGTTTCTAGTCCTTTATATTTATTTATTGCCTGTCATAATACTAGCATGATATAGCAAAATGAATACATTTTATGAATATATCATTTCATAATTTGTAGGTACATATTTTTCATAATACAAATTTTCCATGTGACAAATATATACATATATATATATATATCAGCAGATTCAAATATCCTTTGGCTCTGTAAAACGTAAGAAGTCAAGAATAGATAAACTTAGGTTTAGAAATTAGTGTTTCAGTATTTTCTGATATTTGGAAAGGGCCTTGATATTCTATGAATATCCATCATTTAACTTAGTGTAACTTTGAGGTTTTAAGATACCAAAAAGATTTTAAAGTTATTTTTAACATATTTTATAAAACAATTGTTATTGAGAAAGTTCATTTATATACTTTTATCTCATTTACACCCATTTAATTCATTTGTTCTTTAGCAAACTGTGCTTGAATTGCTCATCAAAATTTCATGAGACATTAAGGAAAGCTATCCGTCATCTTGAATTACTTTTCTTGTAGACAAATCTGAAAAGTATGAAAAAACCCACACACAGAACCAAAGAATCTAAAAGTTGGAACATATGACTCTTCTTAAATTTTTTTTATTGCCTTGCTTGAAATACATTCATAATTTATTTTTTATTTTATGTTTAAGTCTTACATTGAATTTATAATTTTACAATGTTCAACATCTAATAGAGGTAACATAAGCTTGTTTGACTAGTAAACCTTGGTAGAAAAATTTGCATGACTGCAGTATGTTTAATGAGGACAGCTCTGAAGTCATGCTTATTTTTATTAAGCCAACAAACTTAAGCTGGCCTTTAAAAAAAAGTTTATTGGAGTAGAGTTGATTTACAATGTTTTGTTAGTATCAGGTGTATAGCAAAATGAATCAGTTATATGTACATACACTACTCTTTGTTTTTTAAAGATTCTCTTCCCATATAGACCATTACGAAGTATTGAGTAGAGTTCCCTGTGCTTTACAGTAGGATCTCTATGCTCCCAATTTATCCCTACCTCCCTTATTCCCTGGTAAACATGTTTGTTTTCTACATCTGTGACTCTATTTCTGTCTTGTAAATAAGTTCATTTGTACCATTTTTTAAGATTCAATGTATGAGATATCATATGATATTTATCTTTCTGTGTCTGACTGACTTCAATGTGACAATCTTTGGTTCATCCATGTTGCTGCAAATGGCATTATTTGTTCTTTTTTATGGCTGAGTAATACTCCATTGTGTAAACATACACACACACATATGTATCACATCTTCTTTATTCTTTCTTCTGTTGATGAACATTGAGGTTGCTTCCATGTCTTGGCTATTGTAAATAGTGCCGCAATGAACATTGGGGTGCATGTATCTTTTTGAATTATGGTTTTCTCAGGATGTACGCCCAGTAGTGGGATTGCTAGGTCACATGATTGTTCTAATTTTAGCTTTTGAAAGAAATTCCGTACTATTCTCCATAGTGGATGTATCAGTTTCCATTTCCACCAACAGTGTAGGAGGGCACCCTTTTCTCTACACCCTCTCCAGCATGTATTGTTTATGGACTTTTTGATGATGGTCATTGTGATTGGTGTGAGTTGGTACCTCATTATAATTTTGACTTGCATTTATCTAATAATTAGTGATGTTGAGCATCATTTCGTGTGTTTGTTGGCCATCTGCATGTCTTCATTGGAGAAATGTCTATTTGGACATTTTTTCTTAAATTTGTTTGTTTTTTGATGTTGAGCTACATGAGTTGTTTGTGTATTTTGGAGATTAATCTTGTCAGTAGTTTTGTTTGCAAATATTTTCTTCCATTCTGAGGGCTGTCTTTTAATTTTGTTTATAGTTTCCTTTGCTGTGCAAAAGCTTTTAAGTTTAATTTGACCCTATTTGTTTATTCTTGTTTTTATCTTCATTACTCTAGAGTGTGGTTCAGAAAAGATCTCACTGTGATTTCTGTCAAGGAGTGTTCTGCTTATGTTTTCCTGAAAGGGTTTCAAAGTGTTCATTCTTACCGTTAGGGCTTTATTCCATTTTGAGTTTATTTTTCACTAGGGTGAATCAACATGGTATATTTCTCCATCTGTTTATGTTGTCTTTGATTCCTTTCATCAGTGTCTTTTAATTTCCTGAGTATAGGTCTTTTGCCTCCACAGGTAGATTTATTCCTAGGTATTTTATTCTTTTTGTTGTGATGGTAAATGGGATTGTTTCTTTAATTTCTCTTTCTGATCTTTTGTTTTTAGTGTATAGGAATGCAAGAGATTTCTGTGTATTAATTTTGTATCCTATAATTTTACCAAATTCATCGATGAGCTCTAGTAGTTTCCAGTAGCATCTTTAGGGTTTTCTATGTACAGTATCATGTCATCTGCAAACAGTGATAGTTTTACTTCCTCTTTTACAATTTGTATTACTTTCTTTCTCTGATTTCTGTGGCTTGGACTTCCAAAACTGTATTGAATAATAGTGGTGAGAGTGTACATCTTTGTCTTATTACTGATTTTAGAGGAAATGCTTTCAGTTTTTCACCATTGAAAATGATGTTTGCTATGGGTTTGTCATATGTGGCCTCTACCATGTTGAAGCATGTTCTCTGTATGCCCACTTTCTGGAGAACTTTTATCATAAAAGTGTGTTGAATTTTGTCAAAGGTTTTTCTGTATCTGTTGAGATGATCATACGGGTTTTTTTTCCCCCTCAGTTTCATAATATGGTGTATCACATTAGTTTATTTGTTGTATATATTGAAGAATCCTTGCATCCCTGGGATAAACCCTACTTGATCATGGTATATATTCCTCTTGATGTACTGTTGGATTCTGTTTGCTAGAATTTTGTTGAGAATTTCTGCATCTAAGTTTGACAGTAATAATGGCCTGTAATTTTTTTTTTTTTTGGTGAATACTTTGTCTAGTTTTGGTATTAGGGTGATGGTGGATTCATAGAATAAGCTTGGGAGTGTTCCTTCTTTTGACATCTTTTGGAAGAATTTGAAAAGAATGAGTGTTAATCCTTATCTAAATGTTTGATAGAATTTGCCTGTGGAGCCATCTTTTCCCGGACTTTTGTTTGTTGGAAGATTATCAGTCACAGTTTCAATCTCATTACTTATGATCAGGTCAGGTCAGGTCAGGTCGGTAGCTCAGTTGTGTCTGACTCTTCACGACCCCATGAAGCTCAGCACGCCAGGCCTCCCTGTCCATCACCAACTCCCAGAGTTCACTCAGACTCACGCCCACCGAGTCAGTGATGCCATCCAGCCATCTCTTCCTCTGTCGTCCCCTTCTCCTCTTGCCCACAATCCCTCCCAGCATCATAGTCTTTTCCAATGAGTCAACTCTTTGCAGGACGTGGCCAGAGTACTGGAGTTTCAGCTTTAGCATCATTGCCTCCAAAGAAATCCCAGGGCCTATCTCCTTCAGAATGGACTGGTTGGATCTCCTTGCAGTCCAAGGGACTCTCAAGAGTCTTCTCCAACACCACAGTTCAAAAGCATTGATTCTTCGGCGCTCAGCTTCTTCACATCCGTACATGACTACTGGAAAAACCATAGCTTTGACTAGATGGACCTTTGTTGGCAAAGTAATATCTCTGCTTTTGAATATGCTATCTGGGTTGGTCATAACTTTTATTCCAAGGGGATAAATCAAATTCTTTTGATTTCCCGGCTGCAGTCACCATCTGCAGTGATTTTGGAGCCCAGAAAAATAAAGTCTGACACTGTTTCCACTGTTTCCCCGTCTATTTCCCATGAAGTGATGGGACTGGATGCCATGATCTTCATTTTCTGAATGTTGAGCCTTAAGCCAACTTTTTCACTCTCTTCTTTCACTTTCATCAAGAGGCTTTTGAGTTCCTCTTCACTTTCTGCCATAAGGGTGGTGTCATCTGCATATCTGAGGTTATTGATATTTCTCCCTGCAATCTTGATTCCAGCTTGTGTTTCTTCCAGTCTTTTAATATTTTCTATTTCTTCCTAATTCAGTTTAGAGAAGAGTGTATCTTTCTAAGAATTTGGCCATTGCTTCCGTGTTGTCCATTTTATTAAGATATAGTTGCTTGTAGTAGTCTCTTATGATCCTTTACACTTCTGTGGTGTCAGTTTTAACTTCTCCTTTTTCATTTCTAATTTTATTGATTTGAGTCCTCTTTTTTTCCTCAATGAGTCTGGTGAAAGGTTTATCAAATTTATCTTCTCAGAGAATGAGCTTTTAGTTTCGTTAATCTTTCTTATCGTTTCTTTGTTTCTTTTTCATTTATTTCTGATCTGACTTTTGATTTCTTTCCTTCTACTACATTTGGGCTTTGTTCATCTTTCTCTTGTTGCTTTAGGCATAAGGTTGGGTTGTTTGAGATTTTTCTTAATTCTTGAGGTAAGATTATATTGATATAAACTTTCCTCATAGGACGATTTTTTGCTGCATCCCATAGGTTTGGGGTCGTTGCATTTTCATTCTCATTTGTCTCTAGGTGTTGTTTTTATTATTTCCTCTTTGAGTTCTTCCGTGACCCATTGGTACTTAGTAGTATATTGTTTAGCTTCCATGTGTCTATGTTTCTTTCAGTTTTCCCCCTGTAACTGGTTACTAATCTCATCGTGTTGTGGTCAGAAAAGATGCTGGATTATGATATCAATTTTCTTAAATTTATTGAGACTTGATCTGTGACCCAAGATGTGATCTATCCTGGAGAATGTTCCATGTTGCACTTGAGTAGAAAGTTTGTTCTCCTGCTTTTGGGTAGATTGTCCTATAAATATTAATTAAGTCTACATGGTCTAATGTGTCATTTAAAGCTTGTATTTTCTTATTAAGTTTCTGTTTGGATGATTTGCCCATTGGTGTAAGTGGAGTGTTAAAGTGCCCCACTATTATTTTGTTACTGTTGATTTCCCCTTTTATGGCTGTTAGCATTTATCTTTTGTATTGCTGCTGCTGCTGCTGCTAAGTCACTTCAGTCATGTCCGACTCTGTGTGACCCCATAGATGGCAGCCCACCAGGCTCCCCCATCCCTGGGATTCTCCAGGCAAGAATACTGGAGTGGGTTGCCATTTCCTCCTCCAATTCATAACAGTGAAAAGTGAAAATGAAGTCGCTCAGCCATGTCTGACTCTTCGTGACCCTATGGACTGCAGCCCACCCGGCTCCTCCACCCCTGGGATTTTCCAGGCAAGAGTACTGGAATGGGGTGCCATTGCCTTCTCCGATCTTTTGTATTGAGGTGCTTCTATGTTGGGTGCATAAATAATTCAATTGTTATATTTTCTTCATTGATTGATCCCTTAATCATTATGTAGTGTCCTTCCTTGTCTCTTGTAACAGTCTGTATTTTAAAGACTATTTTGTCTGATATGAGTATACTCATATACTCCAACTTCCTTTTGATTTCTATTTACATGAAATATATTTCTCCATCCCCTCACTTTCAGTCTGTGTGTGTTCCTAGTTCTGAAGTGGGTCTCTTGCAGACAGCACATATAGGAGACTTGTTTTTGTATCTACTCAGCCAACCTATGTGTTTTGGTTGGAGCATTTCATCCATTTAACATTTAAGGTATTGTTGGTATATATGTTCCTATTGCCATTTTCTTAATTGCTTTAGGAGGTCTGTTTTCTTCCCTTCTTCTCTTGTTCTCTTTTGTTTCTTGCCTGGGGAATTTACTTTAGCAATTGTTGTAAAGTTAAGTTGGTGTTGCTAAATTCTCTTAGCTTTTGCTTGTCTGAAGCTTTTGATTTCTCTATGGAATCTGGGTGAAAGACTCACTGGGTAGCATATTCTTGGTTGTAGATTTTTCCCTTTCATCACTTTAAATATATCCTGCCACTCCCTTCTGGCCTGCAGAACTCCTGTTGAAAAATCAGCCAATAACCTTATAAAGATTCCCTTGTATGTTATTTATTGCTTTTCTCTTGTTGCATTTATTTATTTTTTACTTATTATTTTTTATGAACCTTGTTGCTTTTAATATTTTGTCTTTGTAGTTAATTTTTGTTAATTTGATTAATATTTGCTTTCAGCATTTTCTTCCTTGGTTTATCCTGTATGGAAATATCTATACTTCCTGGACCTAATTGACTATTTCTTTTCCCATATTTGAGAAGTTTCTAACTATGATCTACTTAAGTATTTTCTCAGGCCCTTTCTCTTTTTCTTCTTCTTCTTCTGGGATCCCTATAATTCAAATGTTGGTGCATCTCATGTTGTCCCAGAGGTCTCTGAGAATGTCCCCATTTCTTTTCTTTATTTTTCCTTTATTCTTTTCCATGCAGAGGTTTCCACCATTCTATCTTCCAAGTCATTTATCCATTCTTCTGCCTCAGTTATTTTGCTATTGGTTCCTTCTATCTGTTGTTGTTCACAAACCAGTTGCTGCTCTCCCTCTTAGACACTGAGCTCCCCCTCTGTCCAGTCCAATTTCAACACTGGTAAGGGGCCTTCCCAGGGGGTGGATATCATTCCTTTTTTGTAGCTCCCTCCCCAGGGCACAGGCCCTATCCTGACTCCTTCTTTTTCTTTTCCCTTTTGTCCTATTTAGTTACATAGGGGTTTTCTTGTCTTTTTATCCATCTGAGGTCTTCTGTCAGCATTCAGTAGCTGTTCTGTGTAAACCATTCCACTTGTAGATATATTTTCAATGTTTCTGTGGAGGAAGGTGAGCTCTGCTTCCTAATCCTTTGGCATCTTGATCCCAACATAAACTAGCCTTTATTTATTGAAGATTATCCCAGACCACACAAACCTGAAAAACATTGGGATCTATTTCTATGTTTCTGAGATTTATATGAATACTTAATCTGTATAGCTCTTATTTTCCTTAGGACTTCTCAGGTGGCTCAGTGGTAAAGAATCCACCTGCCAGAGCAGGAGCTACAGATGTGGGGTCTCTCCCTGGGTTGGGAAGATCCCCCAGAGGAGGAAATGGGAACTCGCTGCAGGAGTTTTGCTGGGATAATCCCCTGGAGAGAGAAGCCCGGCAAGCCATAGTCTATGGGGTTGCAAAGAGTTGGACAAGCCTGAGTGGCTGAACATGAACTCGTGAGTTAGGTATAAACAGAGAAACACATTTACTAATTTATATAAGAGTTGATCCTCGTCTTTGCCTTATTTTTTTCCCTTTCAGTCTGATCTTCCCATAAGTAACAGTAGGACATTTGTTTAGGATGTGTGTGCTGTGCCACCCTGTGGACTGTAGCTCACCAGCCTCCTCTGTCCATGGGATTCTTCAGGCAAGAATAGTGGAGTGGGTTGCCATGTCCTCCTCCAGGGGGTCTTCCAGACCCAGGGGTTGAACAGGTGTCTCTTATGTTTTCTGCATTGGCATTCAGGTTCTTTACCACTAGCGCCACCTGAGAAGCCCCTTGTTTAGGATGGCAGACCTCTAAAAAGTTGTTTGAGATATAAAAGTCCAAATCTTGCAAGATATGTCTATTTCAATGTGACTCCAGGCCAAAAAAACTTTTTATGGCTTGAAACCAATAAGACTTCCAATGGCTACCCGATGGTCCCATGAGCCAACCCCAAAGATGATGCAAGCTCTCTCAAGGTTCAGAGCTGCTCCCACTGGCAGCCAAAACAAAGACTTCAGCAAAGCTCCCAGAGAACTCCTAACTGCAGTAGGAGGCCAGTGGCCATTGGAGTCCAGCCACATTCTGCCCTGCCCATTCTTGGGGCCTCCACTCTGACCATTGGCAAGTGCAAAGCCCATCAAGCTTTCAGTACATAAAACACACATAGAGGAAAATGTCCCTGAGAAGGAAAGGATCAGTCATCTCTGGGCATCCAAAACAAACTCACAAGAGTTACAATATAGAGAATTAATTATTTTTACAAATGTTTTTCTCCTGCCAATTTGGCCATGGAACAGAAAGGACAAGAAGAAAATTATTCCCTCTTGATCAGTGCTAGAGACTCGGGAGAGCTGACTTTTTAAGAATTTGTACATTCTGCCAGCTTTTGTCAGTTCTCCCAGGACCCCTCCCCACAATCCCTTGAGACAGTAAACATGGGGCATCCCAGGCTCTGAAGGTAACACCCTCATTGTCCAGAAACTGCGGAAAAGGCAAAATGTAGGGTCTCTGGCTGACCCTGAGGATTAAATAGGCATAAAACTGATTGGAAAGAAACAAAAACAGGGAAAAAACAAAGCTAATGCATAAGTTTTATGTGACATGGCAGCCCGTGATGACCTCAAAGAAGTGGCAAAACGAAGCTTTTATACTAGCTTGAACAGAGAGGCTTATGTGTGGGGATGATAATGGAAGATCCCAATTATTTTCTCGAGGTCTGCTTGTACAGATTTCCCCAACCTCAGCTCCTCATCTCTGGTAATACGAATGTCTCCTTTCTACTGGTATAGGGAATACATCTTTCACAAGGGAGATTTATCTCCTTCTTTCAGGAAGAAGGGGGCCAGATTAGAAGGTCTCCCTTCTACCTGCTGGCTTTCAAGTGCCTTTAGCTTGAAATAATCCTTATGNCAAACCTGAAAAACATTGGGATCTATTTCTATGTTTCTGAGATTTATATGAATACTTAATCTGTATAGCTCTTATTTTCCTTAGGACTTCTCAGGTGGCTCAGTGGTAAAGAATCCACCTGCCAGAGCAGGAGCTACAGATGTGGGGTCTCTCCCTGGGTTGGGAAGATCCCCCAGAGGAGGAAATGGGAACTCGCTGCAGGAGTTTTGCTGGGATAATCCCCTGGAGAGAGAAGCCCGGCAAGCCATAGTCTATGGGGTTGCAAAGAGTTGGACAAGCCTGAGTGGCTGAACATGAACTCGTGAGTTAGGTATAAACAGAGAAACACATTTACTAATTTATATAAGAGTTGATCCTCGTCTTTGCCTTATTTTTTTCCCTTTCAGTCTGATCTTCCCATAAGTAACAGTAGGACATTTGTTTAGGATGTGTGTGCTGTGCCACCCTGTGGACTGTAGCTCACCAGCCTCCTCTGTCCATGGGATTCTTCAGGCAAGAATAGTGGAGTGGGTTGCCATGTCCTCCTCCAGGGGGTCTTCCAGACCCAGGGGTTGAACAGGTGTCTCTTATGTTTTCTGCATTGGCATTCAGGTTCTTTACCACTAGCGCCACCTGAGAAGCCCCTTGTTTAGGATGGCAGACCTCTAAAAAGTTGTTTGAGATATAAAAGTCCAAATCTTGCAAGATATGTCTATTTCAATGTGACTCCAGGCCAAAAAAACTTTTTATGGCTTGAAACCAATAAGACTTCCAATGGCTACCCGATGGTCCCATGAGCCAACCCCAAAGATGATGCAAGCTCTCTCAAGGTTCAGAGCTGCTCCCACTGGCAGCCAAAACAAAGACTTCAGCAAAGCTCCCAGAGAACTCCTAACTGCAGTAGGAGGCCAGTGGCCATTGGAGTCCAGCCACATTCTGCCCTGCCCATTCTTGGGGCCTCCACTCTGACCATTGGCAAGTGCAAAGCCCATCAAGCTTTCAGTACATAAAACACACATAGAGGAAAATGTCCCTGAGAAGGAAAGGATCAGTCATCTCTGGGCATCCAAAACAAACTCACAAGAGTTACAATATAGAGAATTAATTATTTTTACAAATGTTTTTCTCCTGCCAATTTGGCCATGGAACAGAAAGGACAAGAAGAAAATTATTCCCTCTTGATCAGTGCTAGAGACTCGGGAGAGCTGACTTTTTAAGAATTTGTACATTCTGCCAGCTTTTGTCAGTTCTCCCAGGACCCCTCCCCACAATCCCTTGAGACAGTAAACATGGGGCATCCCAGGCTCTGAAGGTAACACCCTCATTGTCCAGAAACTGCGGAAAAGGCAAAATGTAGGGTCTCTGGCTGACCCTGAGGATTAAATAGGCATAAAACTGATTGGAAAGAAACAAAAACAGGGAAAAAACAAAGCTAATGCATAAGTTTTATGTGACATGGCAGCCCGTGATGACCTCAAAGAAGTGGCAAAACGAAGCTTTTATACTAGCTTGAACAGAGAGGCTTATGTGTGGGGATGATAATGGAAGATCCCAATTATTTTCTCGAGGTCTGCTTGTACAGATTTCCCCAACCTCAGCTCCTCATCTCTGGTAATACGAATGTCTCCTTTCTACTGGTATAGGGAATACATCTTTCACAAGGGAGATTTATCTCCTTCTTTCAGGAAGAAGGGGGCCAGATTAGAAGGTCTCCCTTCTACCTGCTGGCTTTCAAGTGCCTTTAGCTTGAAATAATCCTTATGTCAATGTGATATATTTTTAAGTGGCATATTCTGCCTCCTTTTAGACTACTACACCAAAGTAACCAATAGTGGGCGATTTAAATAATAAAGTTTATTTGTCATGATTCTGAAGGCTGGTGCCAGTAGATTTGGTGTTTGGTGAGAGCCCTCTTCTGGGTTGCTGACTTCTGACTTTTCATTGTATCCTTGTAGGGCAGAAAGAGAGTGGGAGAGCTCTCTGGGGTCTCTTTTACAAGGGTACTAATCCCACACGTTTTTTTTTTAGTTGAAGTATGATTGACATATACATTATATGTCTCAGATATACAACATAATGATTCAATATATGCATATATTGTACAATGATAATGACAATAAGTTTAGTTAACATTTATCACCATATGAGTTACAATTTTTTGTGTGTATGTGATGAGATCTTCTAAGATTTAAACCAATCCCATTTTTGAGATCTCTACTCTTTTTCTTTTTTTTTTTCTTTTTATTTTTTAGTTTGTTTTGCTTTACAATACTGTACTCATTTTGCCATACATTGACATAAATCAGCCATAAGTGTACCTGAGTTCCCAATCCGGACCCCCTCCCTTCCCCCTCCCTCCCCACACCATCCCTCCAGGTCATCCCCACCCATCAGTCCCAAGCCTTCTGCATCGAACCTAGATCGGCAATCTGTTTCCCTATGATATCATACATGTTACAAACTCTTATGACCTGATTTCCCCCCGAAGATCTCACTACTGAATACCATCACATTGGGAGGCTGGATTTCATCATATAAATTTTAGAGGGACACAAACATTTCGTACACTGCACAAGGTTAAAGAGGATTTGTAGCATCTTCTTAAATAAGAAAATATCTCCTGTATGTTTTAAAGGTAAATTTTGTTCCTGTAGGTAAAAACATGTCATATAAGCATGTCACCTCCAAAATAGAAAAATTAAAATAATAAAACATTGTCAATGTTTCAAGTACAATTTCTTCTAAAAATGGTGGCCAATTAGCTTGAATTAGTTGCCTCTATTTTCATTAAAAAAATGAATTTATGAGCCTGCCGTTGGACACTTGAAATGTCAACATTAGTTTCTGTTTATGAAGTGCCAAAAATAATATGACTTGCCTTGGATGTGTATTCAGGGTTCTAAATGAAATATGAATTCCTTAAACACAATGAACAGGGGGTTTGTGCTTTTATTCCTCTGCTCATCAGAAGTTTATAGCCTTAATCTAGGAATTTACCCACACAGATTTAGTCAGAAAAGAAGCTCATTAAAAGCTCCTGATTCTGAAGCAGAAATAGAATTAAGGGCTGCAAAGTTGAGCCCATTATTTTTCAAGGAAAGTGCTTAGAATTCTGTTTAAATAGAATGCAATTAAGCCTGTGCAGTTATTGTTCCAAAACTATCATATAGTTGCTTAGAGTCTCTCTTTAACTAACTAAAAACAAATACTTCAAATTCCAAATGAAATCCACATTCTGATATAATCTTCAATCACCTAGGTGTCGGGGCTGTTGCAGTCAAGGTACTGTCACTCTGTAGCACTTGATATTTAAGAAAGTGGCAGTAATAAAACACCGAAACCTAAGTGTGGGGATGCTGTCTGCCAGCCATGCTGGCGGCAGAGTTTAGAAGTTACCTGAAACCCAGGTCAACCTTGCCAAGTGGGTGGCACATGGCACTCAGGATAAAGAACCACTTCAGAGCAAAAAGGCTTCCCCGATAGCTCAGTTGGAAAGAATCCGCCTGCAATGCAGGAAACCCTGGTTCGATGCCTGGGTCAGGAAGATCCCCTGGAGAAGGGATACGCTACCCACTCCAGTATTCTTGGGCTTCCCTTGTGGCTCAGCTGGTAAAGGACCCGCCCACAATGCAGGAGACCTGGGTTTGATCCCTGGGTTGGGAAGATCCCCTGGAGAAGGGAAAGGCGACCCACTCCAGTATTCTGGCCTGGAGAATTCCGTGGACTGTACAGTCAATGACGTCGCAAAGAGTCAGACACAGCTGAGCACCTTTCACTTCATTTCACTTCACTTCAGAGTAAGGAGACTTAAGCTGACATCCTGGATACCCACTCACTGGTTACCTATATGATGAATTTGACACCATCACTCACCTCCTGCTAGTGCTCCTAAAACTAAGATGCTATGTAGGGATTATTACAAGCCAGGTTCTGTTCAGTGCACTAAACATACTCCACACAACAACCCTACAAGGTCAGAAGAGAGAGTGAGACACTTTTTGAAAGTCATACAGCCAGTAAGTATAGACTGAATTTTTATCAATTCTTTTTTTTTTAATTCCACAGCTAACACTCTTTTTTTATATAGCTGTTCCCCACAGATGTAAAAAGGGTTGAATGGATAATGAATCTGTAAGTGTAAGTTATTTTAGCATTTAAAGTCTTTGTGATTGAGTTGATAGGTGTCAAACCCTTAGAACAATAACATAGTAACTGTTCTGTAAGTGTGGCTGCAGCTATGATATTGATGATAATAATCCTCATGTAGGGTGCACTCTTGGCTTCTGAATATGCAGTGTCAGGGACAGTTAGACAAAATTGGATACACTTATTTTTAAAAATCAGTAATCAAGTGGTCATTGTTATACAAAAGCACACAGTGGAGAGAGAAAGAGACCTGGGTTTGAGGTCAGATGATACATTTGAGGTCAGATGATCAGGGTCCCAGTTTTGACCTCTTGCATTTTGTCACTCAAAACAAGAGCTACCTGGGGGTCTTCATGAGGATTTTCAACTACAAGTGAGATTCTATTTGTAATTGGCACAGCGATTTAACAATGCTGGTCAATGTTTAGAAAAAGTAATCTCTTTGGGGCCTTAAGGGTTTATTGATACTGCTTTCTCTTTGTTGCTGCCAGCAGAAGAAGGGGTATTTACACACTGTCTGTAACTCATGTAATGTGGCATACAAGGCTTGAGTTTAAAAAAATTAATTCCTTTTTTCCAGTTTCACAAGGGCCTTTAACTATTAGTGGACAACCTCTAGTAATACATATTAAAAAATTCGTTTAGCATGTTGTTTGTTGGTATGGTGGAGTTCTTCAAATAACGCTTGGGCTTGATAACAGCTGTGTGTTACCTAGTGTTATTCATGCTGGTTTTAGAGAAATTGACCAGAAGGGATGTTTTACATTGTTTTTGTCCTCCTTCAAAGACATATGTTGAAGCTAATCCCCAGCATGATACTATTTGGGGTGGGACTTTGGGGAGGTGATTCAATTTGGATGACACATTAGGGGAAGAGTCCTCATGATGGGATGGTGCCCTTACCAGGGGATGAAGAGCTAAGAGTTTGTTTCAACATGTGAGGATACGAGGAGAAGCCAGCTGTTCACAACCTGAAGAGAACTCACCCCTGACCATACTGCACTTGATCTTAGACATTGAATCTCCATGACTGGGAGAAATAAGTGTCTGTGGTTGGTAAGCCACTCATTTTACAGGATTTTGTTAAAGCAGTTCAAATGGACCAAGACAGAAGCAAATAGTCCCAGCCAGCTCTGCCCGCTCCAGAGACTCTTGTGATGGTGATACCTATGAATGTGCCAGACCCATCGCACATGGTGACGGGCAATGAGCAACTTTTTGTTTTGGACACAAGTAATGAGAACAATGCTTTTGTAGAAGTTTTGAACACTATGGACGGATGTTTATAAGTTATACAAGAGAGGCAGCCACAGTAGAGAGACGGTTCGGGTGTTGAAGAAAAGAGAAAACTGGAGAAAGAGGGGCCAAGGCTGTGCGTCCAGCAGGGTAGCCGCTGGCCAGCACATATGGCTGCTGAGTGCCTGTAACGCCCTCATTTGGACGGAGACCTGCTGTCAGTGTGAAATGATACACAGATTCCTGCAAAATCAGGATGTGAAGTATCTCATTAATTATTATCTTGATGGTGGGTTGATCATATTTTGGATGGACTGGAGTAAATAAAATATATTTTTAAAGTTAGTTTTACTTGTTCCTTTCTACTTAAAAAATTTTTTTTTTTAGGAAATCTGAAATATATCCAGGATCCTAGAGATTATCATACTCGGTGAAGTAAGTCAGACAGAAAAAGACAAATATCATATGATATCATTTGTATGTGGAATCTTAACAAATGAACTTATTTACAGAACAGAAGTAGACCAACAGACATAGGAAACAAACTTATATTTACCGAAGGGGAAAGGAGAGGAGGAATAAACTAGGAATTTGAGATTATTGGATACACACTGTATATCTAAAAGAGAAACAACAAGGACCTACTGTATAGCACAAGGAATGATACTCAATATTTTGTAATAACCTTTATGGGAAAAGAGCCTGAAAAAGTGTATATATATATATACATATACATACATTTATACTTATATATAACAATCACTTTGCTGTGCACCCAAAACTAACACAACATTCTAAATCAACTCTACTTCAATAAAAAACTAACACCCTGCTCACATTACACTGCTGTGGGGTTGGTGGGGGCCAGCACTAGGCTAAAGAAAAGGGAATGTGGGAAGGGCACGTGAACAGACATGGGGCAGGGGATGGAGTCACAGCCGCAGCCCTGGACACACACGCGTCCCGGGACCCACACTGAGCCAGGCATCCAGGGTTTAGGACAGTGCTTCCTCTGCACCCCTGGTGCAGGCACCAAGAGGACTGCTGCCAACCTGCCTGGAGCTGGATGAAGTGAAATCAGGCACATGAGTCAGAACTTCTGAATAATTCCTGAAGTTTGAAATTAAATTCTTACGTTTGTCTCTCATTAACAGCCCCTCCACCACCACCCACTTGCCCAAGGACTCTGTGAATCACACTATATCCTCTCAAAATAGTTTTGAAAAGGCCCTCTAATAACACAGGGCAGTTGACTCAATATTCTGTAATGTCCTATATGGGAAAAGAATCTTTAAAAAAAAAAAAAAAGGAAAGAGTGGATATATGTATAACTGGGGCTTCCCAGATAGCTCAGTTGGTAAAGAGTCCCCCTGAAATGCAGGAGACCCTGGTTTGACTCCTGGGTCAGGAAGATCCACTGGAGAAGGGATAGGCTACCCACTCCAGTATTCTTGGGCTTCCCTGGTGGCTCAGCTGGTAAAGAATCTGCCTGCAATGCGGGAGACCTGGGTTTAGTCCCTGGATTGGGAAGATGCCCTGGAGAAGGGAAAGGCTATCCACTCTAGTATTCTGGCCTGGAGAATTCCAGAGACTGTAAAGTCCATGCGGTCGCAAAGAGTCAGACACGACCAGGCGACTTTCACTTTTGTGGATAACTGACTTGCTTGGCTATACACCTGGAACTAGCGCAGCATTGTAAATCAACTGTACTTCAGTGAAATTTTTAAAAAAGCCCCTGTCCCCATGACCCAGCACTGTGATGGCAATTAGCATGCCTGCTATGTATTTTTGTAGGTGGCCCTTGAATGTCTGTTGAATGCTTGAATGAATATCTGGAAACCCTGAAACAATGAACTCAGCCACTCTATCAGTGCATTCTGCGAGTATTAGCAATGAAAGCCTTGAGTCCAAGCACTCATGAATGACCCAAGTTCCCAGAAGCACGGTTGCCCAGCTCCTGCTGCTTTGAATCCTGGCCTGCGAGGTTTCACAGAGGTTTACTGAAGGTGGTGGGGCCTTCCTCCACAGCGGGTATCCCTCCTGTCTTCCCCTAAAAAGGGCCTAATCTCTGCTATTAGGCTTATGGGTGAAATTTTGTCCATGTTATGGCAAGGGACCCCCCAAAATCTTACCCTTGCCTACCTCAGTGATTACCAAGGGAACCCCACACACAGAAGCAACAGAATGAAAACACATGTGTACTGCTCTCTGGACAACCACTGGTACTCCAGAGCTGAGCTCTGATTCACAGTTGGGAGTTTTGAAAAGGGGCTTTCACCTCATCCATGTAAACCTGGGGACCTTCAGGATAGGCATGGTCAAAGGGCACACTGGGAGAAAGAAGACCAGCTGTCTATATTCCTAGAAAGCACGGTCACTTCCATCCTATATGTGTGCCCAAGAGAGGTAAGCTGATGGCTTACCTGACCTGCCTGGCTGCCTGGCCACCTGGGTCCTCTCTGGGGCCAGGAAGAGAACCAGGAGAGTTGGGTGCAGTGCCTCAGGGTGCCCCTGAGGTTACAGGAGCCCTGCGAGGCTTGGGTCTCAGACCAATCAAATCAGAGCTGCTCAGCCAGGGTCGTCAGCTGGACCCAGAGCCAAGGCCCTGGCTGGCACAAGTGTGGATGAAGTTTCTCTTCTGGAATAAGTCAGGAGGCAAAACGCAGCAGAAGGGATGCTGGTCGCCTCCCCAGGGCGCTTGGAAAAGAGCCTGGATCCAGCCCAGCCGCAGGAGGCAGGCACCAGAAGCCAGCTCCTCCCAAGACTCCATGAGGGTTACCATCACTCGGTTCCACTGGATTTAACTGCTTCCTCACTTTTCCGCTTGTCTTTCCCTCTCCCCCTTTCCCTGCTGCTTTTTACTTGTTTCCTTACAAATACACCTTTCTATACCCCAGAATTTACTGTGGCTTAGTGAGGCCATAGTTTTAGTGATAGATTTTTATTTCTAATTAAAAAAAAAAACAAGGTTAATAAATAAAACATCCTTAAGCCTCAGTTTTATTTTTTGAAAAATAAACTGGTAGACTAGCTAAAGTTTAAGCACCTATGGGGCTGCAAAATTCTATTTTCCCTTTAAAAGTATGGATGTGGGCTATGAGAATCACATTTTTATGTATGCATTCAGAGGTTCTGCCACTGCTACCGCTGCTAAGTCGCTTCAGTCGTGTCCAACTTTGTGTGACTGCATAGACAGCAGCCCACGAGGCTCCCCCGTCCTTGGGATTCTCCAGGCAAGAACCCTGGAGTGGGTTGCCATTTCCTTCTCCAGTGCATGAAAGTGAAAAGTGAAAGTGAAGTCACTGAGTCATGTCTGACTCTTAGTGACCCCAGGGACTGCAGCCCACCAGGCTCCTCTGTACATGGGATTTTCCAGGCAAGAGTACTGGAGTGGGGTGCCATTGCCTTCTCTGGCATTCAGAGGTAGATGTATTTATATTTTCTTTAGGAGTGGAACATAAATTTCTGGTCTTTTGTGAATGTTTAAAAATTGGTCTTTTGACAACATTTTTAGGCTTCTTATAAATAAACTATTCTTTAGCAACCAAAAAAAGAAAAAAAAAAGAGAGAGAGAGAACCAGTTTGATTGAATAGTTATTATGTATGTCACTGTGGTAAGCACTTTAAATGTGTCTTAGCATATTCAAAAGCAGAGACATTACTTGGCCGACTAAGGTCTGTCTAGTCAAGGCTATGGTTTTTCCTGTGGTCATGTATGGATGTGAGAGTTGGACTGTGAAGAAGGCGGAGTGCTGAAGAATTGATGTTTTTGAACTGTGGTGTTGGAGAAGACTCTTGAAAGTCCCTTGAACTGCAAGGAGATCCAACCAGTCCATTCTGAAGGAGATCGGCCCTGCGATTTCTTTGGAAGGAATGATGCTAAAGCTGAAACTCCAGTACTCTGGCCACCTCATGCGAAGAATTGACTCATTGGAAAAGATTCTGATGCTGGGAGGGATTGGGGGCAGGAGGAGAAGAGGACGACAGAGGATGAGAGGCTGGATGGCATCACTGACTCGATGGTCTTGAGCCTGAGTGAACTCCAGGAGCTGGTGATGGACAGGGAGGCCTGGCGTGCTGCGATTCATGAGGTCACAAAGAGTTGGACATGACTGAGCGACTGAACTCAACTGAACTATGTCATTGAAGGGGCTTCCCAGATGGTGCAGTGGTAAAGAAACTGCCTGTCATTGTACGGGATGCAAGAGATACTAGTTTGACCCCTTGGGTTGGGAAGATCCCTTGGAGTAGGAGAGGGCAACCCACTCCAGTATTCTTGCCTGGAAACGTCCATGGACAGAGGATGCATAGTACAGGGGGTTGCAAAGAGCTGGGCACCGCTGAGAGACTGAGCACACACGCACACATCACTAATGCTCAGAGCGACCCTACCCACTTTACAGATAGGGAAACTGAGGCCCTGAGACGCCATGTCACTGCAGATGGTGGAGCGGCCGCATGAGCACAGCCCACCTGAAGCCTGCCACGTGATTTGAAACTCCTGCAACGCTGCCTGTATCTCTCCAGTTCACGCTTCCTGCATCCACGTTGTCTTCCAGTTCAGTTCAGTTGCTAGATTGTGTCTAACACTTTGCGACCCCATGGACTGCAGCATGCCAGGCCTCCCTGTCCATCGCCAACTCCCGGAGTTCACTCAGACTCATGTCTATAGGGTCAGTGATGTCATCCAGCCATCTCATCCTCTGCTGTCCCCTTCTCCTCCCCTCTCTCCTCCTTCAATCCTTCCCAGCATCAGGGTTTTCTCAGTGAGTCAGTTCTTCGCATCAGGTGGCCAAAGCATTGTCTAATTTTACGTTCTTCTTGAAAAGTTTGCTCCTTTTCTGTTTTCCTTCCTTCCTTTTGTCTTCAGTTCTTTGTTTATTCCTCTGCTAAATTTCCCTTCTCTTTGTTGTCTTGTTTAACATTTTCTCTTCCTCCCACACTGTCGCTTTTCTTGATTGTTTAAAGCAGCCTTAAATGGTCAGTGGGATAAACACAGAAGGGGTGACACAGGGGAGGCCGTGCACCCCCCGCCCCCGGCTCCAGCAGTGGCCTCTCCTTCCCTCCATGGCGATGGCGCCCAGACGTGAGCAGCAGAAACAGCCAACCGCAGGGCTTGCTGGAGCACAGTGTTTAGAGCCCCCATGTCCAGAGCTCCTGATCCAGCAGGTCTGCGGTGGGGATTTGTGTTTCTCAGTAGTTCCCAAGTGATACAGCCACTGATCCAGGGTCCATGGTTCAGGTAGCATCGCTCCAGGGGGTTCCCGTTAGGCTCAGAGCGTGCATGCCCTGTCGCTTCAGTCGTGTCTGATTCTTTGCCCACCAGGCTTCTCTGTCCATAGGATTCTCCAGGCAAGTATACTGGAGTGGATGGCCGTGCCCTCCTCCAGGGAATCTTCCTAAGTCAGGGGTTGAGCTTGCGTACCTTGTATCTTCTGTACTGCAGGTGGATTCTTTCCTGCTGAGCCACCAGGGAAGCCCCATGTGCAGAGAAATTTCCCTAAAATACCTCCAGCAAGTCTAACAAGACCTACAGGTGCTAATCTTTATTTTTATTTTTCTATTTTTCTTTCTTATTTATTTATTTTAATTGGAGGCTAATTACTTTACAGTATTGTGGTGGTTTTTGCCATACATTCACATGAATCAGTACATGGGTGAGGTGTTAAGGCACGGGTTTCATTCTTAGATGATGGCTCCTGAAAGTCATCTCAGTTGTGTGTGTTGGAACCCCTGATCTCTGGTACCTAAACTCTTTGGTATCTGGACAAATTGGGCTCACGCTGGCATGAGCCAGAATGCAAAGTCACGTGGGCAGGGGAGAGGTCAAACTTCCGTGCACAGACTGTGGTCTGACCTCAATGACCAGCTGGTTCTGGACCCAGGAGATATGGCAGGGAGTCAGCTCAGGAGTTACGATGGTGTTCCTGCCTCTCGGTGGCCTGGTTCCATGTTGGCTACTCTCTCCAATGGCAGGGCCATCACAGATAGTCTTGGTATATGGCGCCCTCATAGGAAACTGTCTTCAGCAAACGTTAAATCTGAATCACTAGCTCCGTTCTGCCTATGCTGGGTGATTTTCTTAACTAATTAGGATTTAGTTCTGGGCCTCTGCAAACCTCAGAAGACCCAGGTATAAAGAAAAGGAAAGGAAGGTCTAATCCTGGGGCTCTGGCACTTGTAGGGAAGGTATTCAGGTTCCAGGAGGCATCTGAGTCTGGGTTTTTCCAACCTTTTGGCAGCCTGCTGAAGGGTACAGCCCCTGAAGGTTGGACCAAGTCTCCAACTTGGGCATTTTCTCCCGGTGGGTATGTGGATCTTTCCCCAAGACCCTCACACTGGTGGGCTGTGTCTGACTGCTTTCTGTTTGACCTGGTTGTTAAACCTCCCACCCAGCCTCAGGAAACCCCATCAACTGTGGCTGAGGAACTGCTCCTCAGTTCACATGCGTCCACTACCGCCTCCTCTTTTATTTTCTCTCCAATCCTTGATAACATCTGCTGTTACTGTTCAAGAAGGTTATAGGATTCCCTGTGGTTGCCACATTAGAAGGATCTCAGTCCACAAAACTGCCCCCACTTCCCGCATCGGTTGCAAACTCGGGAGTCCAAGACCATCCTTAGATCCGACACTTCACAAGAAGGAGCCACAGAACTCACTGAAAGTTAGACTCATGGTCCTGGTTTATTAGATCTAAAGGATACAGACAAAAATCAGCCAGAGAAGAAGCTCTTGGGGCAGAGTTTGGAAAGATCCAAGTCCAGAGTGTCCAACTGTCGTCTCCTCGTGGACAGCATGGCTTTCCTGGCGTTAGTGAGGGACACAGACGTAGCGAACCGCCCACTAGGAAGCTCACTGAAGTCTTTGTGTCCAGAGTCCTTACAGGGGCTCAGTTGTGTAAAGCTGGCTGTTCACCCACAAGGCTGACCTCAACCTCTAGACCTCTGGGAGGCTGAGCTGATACCACTGAGAAAAAGCCCCTGCCCTCTAAATCACATTGCAGGGGTGACTCAGAGCTCCCTGGTAAGCACAGTTTCATGAGGCAGAACATCCCAAGGGTTTAGAGATTACCTCCAGGGTCCAAGGGCAAAGGCCGAACATCTCCTTGTGTACGTAGTCAGTTAGTCGTGATGACTCTTTGTGACTCCATGGACTGTATCCCACCAGGCTCCTCTTCCTTGGGATTCTCCAGGCAAGAGTACTGGAGTGGGTTGCCATGCCCTTCTCCAGGGGATCTTCCTGACCCAGGGACTGAATCCGGGTCTCCTGCACTGCCGATTCTTTACCCTCTGAGCCACCAGGGGAAGCCCAAAACATCTCCATGGACAAGGATAAATCCTTTATTGAGACAACTACTGAGACCAGTCTGGTTGTGGTGTGCCACCCAGAGTGGCAGCTTTTGGAGAGGCAGGTGGCACAGTTGGCACTCAATCCCATCCCATCCCATCCTAACCTCTGGAAGAAGATGTATTAATAAAACCCATCCCCACTAAGTCTCTGAACTTAACTGGCAGCATAGAAATATCGCCTTTCAAGGGGTATAACCTGAGACTTTCTAGGAACCAACAGTTCTGCTGAGAGAAAGGATGTTTATGGCGATGGCCAAATGGGTGCAGAGTTCACACAACCCGTGAAGCAAGCAGGTCACTTCCGAAGCTTTGCCTGGGTGGGGGTCTCACCCAGGCACGCTTCTAGCTCAGTCACACGAGTGCACACATTCTAATATACACACGAGGACAGAGTCTTGCTGTCTTGTAGGAAGAGACCTAA
Source organism: Neotragus moschatus (assembly GCA_006410615.1). Lineage (NCBI taxonomy): Eukaryota > Metazoa > Chordata > Mammalia > Artiodactyla > Bovidae > Neotragus > Neotragus moschatus. The sequence continues at coordinate 22,401 of SJYA01007325.1, forward strand.
TCTTTCAGATTTGTGCAACTAGCCATTGCCAGCTACTTAGAACAAATAAACACTGTACATGCCATTTAAAATTGAAAATGAACTCAGCGTTGTGTCACTGGAAGTGCTTGTTCGGGAAGATACACCACAGATTGAGGTTCTGACTAATTGGAACTCCAGGGAATTCAGCCAATCATAAGCCACAATGCCCTGATTATGCCTCGGCCATCACACAGATGTCAGCTCTCAGAATTCAGTCACTAAAGAACGTGGTAATGAATGTAGCACTAGATAAGCAATACGGGCCAACTAAAATGTGAATTAAACTAAAAAGGGCCTCTGGTTAGGACGAACACACAAAAATAAGATTGTATATGTCCCTAAATATCTGTATTTGGGAAAGAACTTGACAAGGACAAAATATATTAATATAAGGCTTGTTAAAATAACAAAAAAAGAGAGAGAGAGAGATTTAGAAGAATATAAATTTCTCATATAAGATGCAAAGCCTCATTAACTCTTAAGTCTTTTTTTAAAGTAAAGACATGGTTAGGGTCAAATTTTCAAACAGAATGAAGAGTAGGAAATAAATTTTGTTAAGAGTTTTTTTTTTTTTTTTTTTTATGCAGACCATTTACAAAAAATCTTTAGTGAATTTGCTACAATATTGTTTACATTTTAGTATTTGTGTTTGTCTTTTGGCCCCAAGGCATGTTGGATCTTAGCTCCCAGAGCAGGGATTGAATCTGAAACCCCTGCCCTGGAAGCGGAAGGCTTGACCACCGGAGCATCAAGGAAGTCCCAAAGGCTCCTTGTTGTTCCGCTTTCATGTGACGTTTCTGGCCACCAGCCTCTCCTCCCCTCTGTGCTGAGTTCTGGCCCATCTGGTACTAGCATCTTTGAGTGTCATTTAAGTGCATACTTTCCCCACTGTAACCCATCTTTACAGCAGGCTGGGCCATCGGAGAGCTAGACATGTGAACTGCATTGATGCTTCCTTCTTGTATTTGCTTTGGCCACACTGCCCTTTGCCCTGATGCAATCAGCCTAATAATCAGAGAACGATTATAAGGTGAGAACTTGCCCATTTTCACCATCCAAACGTCATTGAGAACCTAGTTCCTTGCCTCCCAGTGCTCTCTCAGTGAAGACACATGAGAGAAATTTGTCTCTAGTCTCAGAGCTGGGAATGGTTGAGCTTCTCCAGATTCATTTTCATCTAAAGGGCTGTGGCAGTGGAGATGCCCACATACGACATTACTCTCAAGCTCAGTGGTGTAAAATGATCATTTATGATGCTCAGGAAGTTTGCAGGCCAGGAAATCCGCCAGGGCACAGCGGGGTGTCTTGTCTCCACTCACCATGTCTGGGGTCTCAGCTGGGTGTTGGACTCCTCTGTGAGCTCATCTCTTTGATGCTGGCTTTGGCTGCGACCTTGGTTGGTGCTGTCAGCTGGAACCCTTGTATGTGGCTTCTCCCTGTGGCCTGGGATTCTGCATATGTGGTGGCTGGGTCCTTAGCGTGAGAGAATCCCTAGGGACAGAAAGAGATTGCTGGGAGGGGATGTATCAGCTTTAATGATCTAACCACAGACACCACATAGCATCACTTCTATTGCCTTACACGTGCTGGGGCAGCTGGCTAGAGAGTCATTCCCAGGCTCAAGGGGAAAACAAGAGAGCCCGCCTCCTGACTGGGAGCGAAGAAATGCTGCTGTGACCATTTTGGGAAAGTTTGATGGGCCACAAGGACTCTGACGTGTGGTCCACTCTCTGTATTAAACTACTCAGAAGCCATAGAGGCAAATCTGTGGACAGGACATCATGTCTGCCTCATACACAGCCCTTCACTGCTGTCCATGAAAAATTCATCAGTGGATCTAAAAAAGAAACGGAAAATTTCATTTGCGCCAAATTGAGGAGTACAACCGGGGGCGAGGGGCCGGTGGGGAGCCTGTCAAAAGCTCTGAGAACTGCTGCACCAGTTAGAAGTCAAGACACAGACAAGTTTGTGAGAGTAAATGATGTATTACTGACAGTTTACCCAATGCAGATCTAAACATCATCATGGCCCCTCACAAGGTCAAGAAAGGACATAATCTGTTAAAGGAGTTGTCTTGCTGATGTTAGGAGAATATTGCTTTTTATGGTTGATCAGGTGTTCCTGGGGGCTTCCCTGGTAGCTCAGCTAGTAAAGAATCTGCCTGCAATGTAGGAGACCCTGGTTTGATTCCTGGGTCAGGAAAATCTCCAGGAGAAGGGATAGGCTACCCACTCCAGTATTCTTGGGTTTCCCTGGTGGCTCAGATGGTGAAGAATATGCCTGCAATGTGGGAGACCTGGGTTTGATCTCTAGGTTGGGAAGATCCCCGGGAGGAAGTGGGGCATGGTAACCCACTCCAGTGTTCTTGTCTGGAGATTCCCATGGACAGAGGAGCCTGTGGGCTACAGTCCATGGAGTTGCAAAGAGTCGGACACAACTGAGTGCCTAAGCACAGCACACAAGTATTCCTGATGATGGAGAGGTTCGATCGAGGCATAATGCATATATATGATGCATGGTCAGGGGGAGAGGAGGCCACAGGACAGTGAAGAATTTTTTATGTTTATATATTTCTTGTGTTGACATAAAATATAAATTTTTATTTCACACTGCTTTCCTCTCCTTGTTTTCCTTTCCTCCTCATCAACTTTTATCTTGCAACATTTTATGCATCTTTCTGAATCACTGCAGATAATTTAGGGAGAAGCCTAAGGTACAAATGAACTAAAATGGACCTCCAGAGGGGGGAAATTTTTTCCTCAGTACCACATTACCTCTAGTTAATAAGAGCATGAAATTCAGGAATCAAATCCCCAAAATATTCTCTGTTATCTAAGCTTTAACCTTAACTTACATTGTTTCAGGATAGAAGCCCAGGAGAGTAATTCAACTTTTTCAATTTCTTAAGCCCTACAATGGAATGATTTTGATTTGTCACACTGGGAAATTATGTTAAGTAGGTGAATTCATTTCCTAATTGTTCTGCAGTTTGGAAATATGAATCTCAAGTGGTTCTGCGGTACTTATATCATCTACTTAAAATGCTTTGTTTTGCACCACTTAAAAATAAAACACTTTTTTTTCCCTTAAAAGTTAAGCTAAGAATTTATTAAGATTCCTGGTGTTTTTACAAAGAAGATAACACTATTTAATTTTTCAGTGTAGTCTTCCTATCTTTTCTACTAACGATGAGATACTGTGTAATTTTCCTGTGGTACAATTAACATTTTATTTGATGCATCTATATTAGCAATTCCTTATCTATGAAGAGCCATGAGTTTTATTAAATATGTCATCTACCATATCAGTTTTGTTATAATCACGTTTCATTCTGCTTCATTTGCTTACCACACTACTTCTGGGCTGCAAAACCAATTTTCTCCTCTGTATATAAATTGATTATTTCAATGAAGAGGTAGCCACTGTAACTATTAAATGGAAAATGTACCATAACAGATGCTGCAGTTACCAATTTGGACACACCTAAACTGGGAAGCTAACATGTGACTCTTCTGTGAAAGGGATTAATTTAACAGCTTCGTGATTGTTTCTCATGGACATTCTTCAGGGTATCTGGAAATTTGCCACACCAGAATGCTGCAAAATAGGCAAGTTAATGTTCTCAGTGCTTAGTCGCTCAGCTGTGTCCAACCTTTTGTGACCCCATGAACTGTAGCCCACCAGGCTTCTCTGTCCATGGGATTCTCCAGGCAAGAATACTGGAGTGGGTTGCCATGCCCTCCACCAGGGGATATTCCCAACCCAGAGACTGAACCCAAGTCTCCCACATTGCAGGCAGATTCTTTACTGTCTGAGCCACTAGGGAAGCCCAATAAGAGAGTCTCAGGCGGCTTGTAAATAACACACCACTGTACCTTCTCCTAGAGTGGGGAAAGGTGACCTTGAACCAGCCCATGAAAATTTATATGTGAAGCACTGACTCTTTCATGGCTTTAGCATAAGAGTTAGAATTAATTACTTAAGGTTTTACTGACCTTTTGGGGTAAGTTGCAAGACAATTAAGTCTTTTACAAGCAAAATCTGACAGCAGTCACGTGACTATAATACCCATGAGGACACATTCAGTCACTGTCCTCACCACAGACTTCCCACTCACTTTCCTGCCTTGCCGAGTCTGCCCCTGCTGCCTTGAGATGCCCTCATCTGCCACCTTGTGCCCTCCTGTTGGAGTCCTAATCCAAGCTCTGCGGATGGATCCTGCGTGGACAATTGGGGGCTCGTTTCTGCTTCCTGCGTGGCAATCGCTCCTCCTGGGCACTCTTTGGCAACAGCGTGCATTGGCATGTTCTGCTCAGTACTTTATATGTGTTTGCCATTTTCCTGCAAACTCCTCCGAACTCCCCAAATTCTGTGAGTCACCGGGGGCATGTTTGTGTATGTTTGTCACCCCCAACACTGAGGCCGAGGCTCTGCACGTAGAAGATGGTCAAAATTGTTGGCTGGATTATACAAGGCGGTTTGTGTGGCGTTCAAGTTGACAGGAAAACGTGTAACAGCAAACCATCACGAGATGATGGCTGCTGCTGCTGCTGCTGCTAAGCCGCGTCAGTCGTGTCCGACTCTGGGCGACCCCACAGATGGCAGCCCGCCAGGCTCCCCCGTTCCTGGGATTCTCCAGGCAAGAACACTGGAGTGGGTTGCCGTTTCCTTCTCCAATGCATGAAAGTGAAAAGTGAAAGTGAAGTCACTGGGTCGTGTCCGACTCTTAGCGATCCCATGGACTGCAGCTTACCAGCTCCTCTGTTCATGGGATTTTCCAGGCAAGAGTACTGGAGTGGGGTGCCATCGCCTTCTCTGGAGATGATGGCTAAAATAGCATTATTGCACTCGGCCGACTGGATCCGAGCTTGGCTCTGTAACATTATCGAATGTGAGCCCACTGGGTNGACTCTTAGCGATCCCATGGACTGCAGCTTACCAGCTCCTCTGTTCATGGGATTTTCCAGGCAAGAGTACTGGAGTGGGGTGCCATCGCCTTCTCTGGAGATGATGGCTAAAATAGCATTATTGCACTCGGCCGACTGGATCCGAGCTTGGCTCTGTAACATTATCGAATGTGAGCCCACTGGGTCTGGCTGAATGTGCCTGCGTGCATGCATGTGTGTGTGAGACACACACACAGAGATACCATTAGGTAGCGTGTGGAGCCTCTTAGCGCTCATACTTACTTGTGCCTTCTAACTGCTCTTGTTAGGTCCATATCAGTGGCCTTGAGAGTGGAGAGACTGCAGTGTGAAGGGTCCTCTCCTGCCTTCCAGGACTCTGCGTCCTCCCTCCCTTCCTGGTAGCCCCCTCCTTGTACCTGTGTACTCCCCTCCCCAGCCTTGGACCATTTAGGGTCTGAAAGGGACTTCAGACTCTGCCAGGATTCCCTCTGTCGCTCTCCAGAGCCCAACACTTCTTTAGCAGGGAGGGAATCTCAACATGTATGATATTCTTGCCAGGGGCTAGCGTGGGAATCCCACCCGTGAAACGGTCACGTGGCAGAAATCCGATGGGCAAGGCGATTCGGATT
>SJYA01007326.1:0-25491 GCA_006410615.1 Neotragus moschatus
GATGTGGGGTACCTCTTCCCGGCCCCCGACCCTGACCTCGGATGCAGGTTGGCTCCTCTCAGCTGTTCCTGTGCCGTTGCAGCTTGGCACTCTCAGCTGCTATCTCTGACCTCGGATGTAGGGTGGCTCCTCTCGGCTGTTCCTGTGCCATCGCAGCCTGGCACTCTCGGCCTCTGCCCCTGACTTCGAAAGTGGGGTGGCTCCTCTCAGCTGTTCCTGTGTCATCACAGCTTGGCACTTTAGGCTGCTGTCTCTGTCCTCCAACGTAGGGTAATCTTAACTTTCAATTTCAATACTTGGCCTTGACTAAGGAAGCTCTTTAGGACCATTTTTAATTTAGAAATAGGTGCTTTGTCCAAAGGACATTCAGTGGTAACTATGTAAGGAAAGGGCTTCCCTGGTGGTTCACATGGTAAACAATATGCCTGAAATGTGGGAAACCTGGGTTCCTTTTCTGGGTTCGTTCAAACCCTGGGTTGGGAAGATCCCATGGAGGAGGGCATGCAACCCACTCCAGTATTCTTGCCAGGAGAATCCCCATGGACAGAGAAGCCTGGTGGGCTACAGTCCATGGGGTCACAAAGAGTTGGACATGACTGAGGGACTAAGGCAATGGCACCCCACTCCAGTACTCTTGCCTGGAAAATCCCATGGGCGGAGGAGCCTGGTGGGCTGCAGTCCATTGGGTCGCAAAGAGTTGGACACGACTGAGTGACTTCACTTTCACTTTTCATCTTCATGCATTGGAGAAGGAAATGGCAACCACTCCAGTGTTCTAGCCTGGAGAATCCCAGGGACGGGGGAGCCTGGTGGGCTGCCGTCCATTGGGTCGCACAGAGTCGTACATGACTGAAGCGACTTAGCTTAGCAGAGGGACTAAGGACAGCACAGCATTTAAGGTCATTCTCTATGATGGAGAATATTCAATGAAATATTTTAAATTCTTTTGTTATAAATACTAAGTCTTTAAAATCAATGTGTTAAGAGTCAGAGACAACTGAGCAACTGAACTGAACTGAATTAGTCTCTGATTAAAACAAATAAATTGAAATTTAAAAATTTTTAAAAATAAAATCAATGTGTTACATTTATAGCATATCTTAGTTCTGACAAGCCATGTTTCATATGTTCAGTAGTCTCATGTGGCTAATGGCTATCGTGTTGGACACCATGGCCCCAAATGATCTCATCCAAGCCCTCACCTTAAAATGCCACCTACATGCTGATTATTTTCAAATCAATATTTCTTGCATGAACCTCTCTTCAAGTCCAGACTCAGATAACCAGAGATATACTTAACATTACTCCTCAAATACCTAACATATATCTGTAATTTATCAAGTTCAAAACTGAACTCATGGTCTCCTCAAAGTTTACTCTTTCCCATTTCAGTTACTGGCAACTCCATCATTTTAGTTGCTCAGGACAAAAACATTAGAGTCAACTCTGACTCCTGTCTTTATCTCAAATTTCATATTCAATCTACAACTCCTGTGGCACTCTTACTTTCATGTTTAAGATATACCGAGAATCTAATTCACTACCACTACCATTGTCCAAACTTCTAGTTATCTGTTGTCTAGATTGTTGCAATAGCATTCAACATGATCCCCCATAGTCTGGTCTACTCTTAGCCAGATGTCCTTTAATAACATAATCCAGAACATTTCACCTATCTGCTCAAAATTCTCCAGTGGCTCCCAGTCTCACTTAGTGTAAAAGCCAGCCCTTAAGGACCTTCAGAACTCTACAGGATCTGGCCTCCTGTTACTTCTCTGATCTCATCTCCTACTGTTTTCCTCCTTGCTCACTCTACTCTAGCCACCCTTGCCTCCCACTTTTATCAAGACAGTCATGATCTAGCTTCAGGATGTTTAGACTTGCAATATCCTCACCTATCTCCATGGCTCACTCTCTCATTTTTTGCAATTCTTTGCTCAGATATCTTCTCAGGATATGATGTGAATGAATGATATGACTTGAATAGTTGCCAGGAGGTGTTTGAGCACTAGTGCCACATGTTTGCCCCTCTAACAGAAGTCAACATACAACTTTCAACCTTTATTGAGCACCCATTATATATTAATATAAGGCGAACATGTATGATCGGCTGGTCTTAGTAACAGGAAACACTAAAATGGTCTTATTCCTTTAAAAGATTCTTGAACATTTTCAGCGCATACTGGAACAAATATTTCTTGAATGTTTTCAGCACATAGTGGAACAAACAAGTGAGTTCCTTAGTTATTGAAAAGCAGCATCTATTAACAAGCAGGAACAGACGTCTTGTCAGATATTATAGGGCTTCCTCCTCCTAGACAATCAGGACCTACAAACACAATCCCTCTGTTCAGGCAGTATTTAAATCACTGCACTATTAGAACACCTAGTTCCAGTCCTAGTTTTACTCTCAGCTTGGCGGGTGACAATAAATTATCTCTTTTATTGTTTGAATTATTTATTCCCATCATAAAATGCTTAATCTCATCCACTTTCAATTCAGGTTAGGAAAACAGGACAATATATACTTGGGTATTGCAAGCTGCCACAATTACATATGCATTATGGGGTCCGAGAACAAAAAATCTTTTTTTTTTTTTTTTTAATTTAAGAATGTCTGCTGCTGCTGCTAAGTCACTTCAGTCGTGTCCGACTCTGTGTGACCCCAGAGACGGCAGCCCACCAGGCTCCCCCGTCCCTGGGATTCTCCAGGCAAGAACACTGGAGTGGGTTGCCATTTCCTTCTCCAATGCAGGAAAGTGAAAAATGAAAGTGAAGTCACTCAGTTGTGCCTGACTCTTAGCAACTCCATGGACTCCAGCCTTCCAGGCTCCTCCACACATGGGATTTTCCAGGCAAGAGTACTGGAGTGGGGTGCCATTGCCTTCTCCTGAGAATGTCTAAATTGGGACTATTCAAAACTGGTCTTCAGTTTGTGGTAGATTTAAGATCTTTACTTTTCTTCTTTATCCTTTTTTTAACCCAATTTTCACTCAACACCACTTGTATGATTTAACGCATAGCTTATTCCAGTTCACACATACTAGTTTTTCAGTTCAACCTAATGCAAAACAAAGGAGAAACATGATCAACTAGAGAAATTAAAAAGTGTAGTTAGTTCATCCCAGGAATAGATTTGAAGGTAAGATACTGGGGAAGAAAAAGGAAGTAATGAGGGAACATATGAAAATAAAGGAAGGAGAGTCATGCTAAATTTATTAAAATGGCTCCATTCAATCCAACAAGTGTTTATTGAGTGCGCAGCATTTCGCTGGTCTTTTTAGTAATGCCAAGGTGAGCAAGACAGTCTTTCCATTAAGAAGCTGGGAGTAGGAGGTGAAGTAAGAAGGGCTGCTGCTGCTGCCGCCAAGTCGCTTCAGTCGTGTCCAACTCTGTGCGACCCCAGAGACGGCAGCCCACCAGGCTCCCCCATCCCTGGGATTCTCCAGGCAAGAACACTGGAGTGGGTTGCCATTTCCTTCTCCAATGCATGCATGCATGCTAAATCGCTTCAGTCGTGTCCGACTCTGTGCGACCCTGTGGACAGCAGCCCACCAGGCTCTTCTATCCACAGGAATCTGTAGGCAAGAATACTGGAGTGGGTTGCCATTTCCTTCTCCAATTAAGAAGGGCACAAGTTATCAAAACACAGAGAACATAAAGGAAATACAGGGAGAAGAGAACTGACATTAAGGATATTTTGATATGCCAGGGGGAGTCACATATGTTAACAAGCCTTCCAAAACTTCCAGGTAAGCTAGAGGAGGATAGGTAACTTGTTCAAGGTCATTTAAGTGAAAAAGTGTATACTGGCTTTGTCCTCAACCCAGGTTGCAAAGCCTAGATCCTTTCAGGGCACCATAGCTAAGGGGAAGCTCGTGGGAGGCGATTAAGTTAAGACAGGAGGAAACAAAGAGATCAGAAAAGCTATTCAGGGCGGCGAGTGAGGTGGGCCTTGAAGATGAAGAGGCGATTGGGCAGCCTCATGTGAGGAAAAAGGGAGGCACCTTCGGCTCAGGAAGGAGTGAAGGCTACTGGCCGCCCTGCCAGTCCTCCGGGTTGACCAGTCAATCTAGGCTGAAAAATTGTAGTCCGGTGGGTCCCTTCCCAAACCCAACCCCCTTTTCGCCCCTGTCTTTTCCTTTGGGGCTTTTCAGCGTTCACCAATTTCAGCGTTAGGCACCTGTACTTTCTCCTTTGCTCTGAAACTTGAAAAATCTCAAATATTCTAACAACGACCACTGAGTCCCTTGGACGACGGTGGGGGGTCCGACCGGCGCCCCTGATACAGCGCCCTCTCTCCCACCTCCTCAGCCAGGCCGCCACCCGCGGAGCGGCATGCGTCCCCGGGAAAGCGTGCTCCCCCGAGAGCCGGGTTTCCGCCAGTGGGTGCCGCGGGCGGAAGGCCGGGCGGGGGTCGCCGCGGTGGCAGCGGGGCCGGTGCGGCCGCGGCGGGCGGTGCGGGGCCACCAGCGCACCTGCCCGGAGCGGCCGGACTCGCGGCGGCTGCGCAGACGACGTGCTCCCCCCCTCGCCCCCCCTCGTCCCGCCGTGTGTTTACGTGGAGACGAAGATGGCGGCGGTGGTGACGACGCGGCCCGAGCGGCTGAGGACGGTCAGCCAGTGAGCGCGCAGACTGGTTCCGCTCCGGGAGGGGCGAGCGCCCGGCCCGGCCCTGCGCCGCGGAGCTTGCGGTCCCACCCCCGGTGGAACCGACCTTGCCTTTCCGTCCCCGACCCCCTGCCTGTGTTCCCCCAGCCTTCCCCGCAGAAGCTATGGAGGACGAAGAGAGACAGAAGAAGCTGGAGGCTGGCAAAGCCAAGGTGAGAGAGCCGGAGGCCGCCCGGCCTGCGCTGGGAGGCGGTGGCCGGGGAGGGCTGGGAGGGGTCCTGCGAGGCGGAGGCCTCAGCTCAGCAGCCCCGGCGCGCTGCCTGGGAGAGGTGCTGCGGCGTCTGTCGTCGCCTTGCCCTCATCTCCCTTTTCTAATTGAAAAAGCCTGGTGAGACACTACCTAGCGGTTATTTCCGTGATGACTGGGTGGTGTGGCTCCTTCCTCGTGAATGCCCAAATAAAACCTCTCTTTTTTACTGTATAAGCTGATAGCTTGCTTCTGAATCTCCAGCCTTTGACTTGTTTTGAGGGAGTTTTCTGGGTTGTGCAGACATTGTGCTTTTCAGGGTGGGGATTTGGGGCTCTTCTTTATTCGGTTGGGGATTTGTACGCTCATCATCGGCTTGGCTTTCTTAGGTGGCACGCTGGCACTCTTGAGTGTGTGATTGGCCTGTGACAGCTGCCTCAGTCGTGGCTTGAGTGTGCCACAAGTGCCAGCTGTGAACTTCGCTGTAGGGGCGTTTTTAGAAGCATGGTTTTGTATGTTTGTGTTTGGAGGTCTTTGTCACGGCATGCGCCCTGTATTGTGTGGAATGTTACCCCAGTCTGTGAATGGAACTTCTGGGGACGAAAGGGTCCATATTCTTAGCATCACCTATTGAATTCTTGCTTTCTCGTCGAGTCCCTATCTTATATGTGTGTATGAAAAAGACTGTAAAGGAAACAATGGAAAAGGTTTTATTATTCACTGGGTTTCATGAACAATTTGACATAGACTAAATATAAATTAAATAGAACATTTCTTTTTAAAATTACGTGCTTGAGCATATTTTTTGACTGGCCAAAAGGACCCCTTCCTCCCTATGATGAAATTACAGTTTATAGACTGTATGTTGCTTTATTAGAGATGATTGTTCACAGTCATACTTGCATCTCAATTAAATTATAAATAGTTTAACTGTTTCTTTTCCTCTCCGTCTCCTCCCTCTAAATAAGCAAAACGAGAATGGGTCTGATTTCGGTAATCACTGAAGAACCACACTGCAGAGACACGATCGTAGATGCTGAACATAAGTTTCTTAAATTAATATAAACATATAAACTAGCTCTGTATTATCTAAGGTCAAACCATAAGTGTTTGTATCAGGTAGGTTGTTATTTTAGGATCTGTACACAGGGAAAGGAAATCAAGGCATCTTTAAGATCTCAACGTTGCTTACATTTCTGCAGTCTTGAGAATCTGAGCACAATGTATCAATACGAGAAAGTGGAAGAAAAGTGTGCACCTCCTTCCAAAAGCATTGAAGTTCTAGTTAGACGTTTTGTTTGTTTGCTTGTTACCTCAGTATTTTTACTATCTGCCTCCAGAAGTCTCTCTCCTAAGTATATATGAAGCCGTCCAAAAAACATAGTTTACTTTGGACAACGCCTCTCATAATACAGGATTTATTTAAATTGCTTTGGTTTGGCAAAAATGAATTCTAGTTTCTTTGTATGTGTGTCTTTTGTCTTTCAAAATTCTGCCTATGGGATAAAAATCTTCTCCTTTTAACATTCACTTTCATTGTGGAAGATTATCTTCTAGAATTGAGCTGAATTTTTCTAGTCAGAAAAAAATTAAAGACATGTAAGGCAAGATATGTTTGCTGGAGCATTGGCACCAAAATATAAAAACACTGGGGACAACCTTCAAAGACAATGTTAGGATAATCACTTTCTAAACTATATTATTTAAGTATGATAGAATATTTTTCAGCCCTTAAGGTTATGAAGACTGATAGGAACATGGACAATAAGAACATGGACATCAAAAAGTATATACATTACTTCTTTTGTATAAATGCATGCTTCTATATTAGGATTTAAAAACTTTGGGTTGTGAGTGTAAGGTCGTTAAGCAAACCTGTGTCAAACTCCTGTTTTACACCAAGAGCTGGAAATACAGAGATGGTGACAGTCTGTTTTCTGAAGTTGCTCAANCAGAAGAAGCTGGAGGCTGGCAAAGCCAAGGTGAGAGAGCCGGAGGCCGCCCGGCCTGCGCTGGGAGGCGGTGGCCGGGGAGGGCTGGGAGGGGTCCTGCGAGGCGGAGGCCTCAGCTCAGCAGCCCCGGCGCGCTGCCTGGGAGAGGTGCTGCGGCGTCTGTCGTCGCCTTGCCCTCATCTCCCTTTTCTAATTGAAAAAGCCTGGTGAGACACTACCTAGCGGTTATTTCCGTGATGACTGGGTGGTGTGGCTCCTTCCTCGTGAATGCCCAAATAAAACCTCTCTTTTTTACTGTATAAGCTGATAGCTTGCTTCTGAATCTCCAGCCTTTGACTTGTTTTGAGGGAGTTTTCTGGGTTGTGCAGACATTGTGCTTTTCAGGGTGGGGATTTGGGGCTCTTCTTTATTCGGTTGGGGATTTGTACGCTCATCATCGGCTTGGCTTTCTTAGGTGGCACGCTGGCACTCTTGAGTGTGTGATTGGCCTGTGACAGCTGCCTCAGTCGTGGCTTGAGTGTGCCACAAGTGCCAGCTGTGAACTTCGCTGTAGGGGCGTTTTTAGAAGCATGGTTTTGTATGTTTGTGTTTGGAGGTCTTTGTCACGGCATGCGCCCTGTATTGTGTGGAATGTTACCCCAGTCTGTGAATGGAACTTCTGGGGACGAAAGGGTCCATATTCTTAGCATCACCTATTGAATTCTTGCTTTCTCGTCGAGTCCCTATCTTATATGTGTGTATGAAAAAGACTGTAAAGGAAACAATGGAAAAGGTTTTATTATTCACTGGGTTTCATGAACAATTTGACATAGACTAAATATAAATTAAATAGAACATTTCTTTTTAAAATTACGTGCTTGAGCATATTTTTTGACTGGCCAAAAGGACCCCTTCCTCCCTATGATGAAATTACAGTTTATAGACTGTATGTTGCTTTATTAGAGATGATTGTTCACAGTCATACTTGCATCTCAATTAAATTATAAATAGTTTAACTGTTTCTTTTCCTCTCCGTCTCCTCCCTCTAAATAAGCAAAACGAGAATGGGTCTGATTTCGGTAATCACTGAAGAACCACACTGCAGAGACACGATCGTAGATGCTGAACATAAGTTTCTTAAATTAATATAAACATATAAACTAGCTCTGTATTATCTAAGGTCAAACCATAAGTGTTTGTATCAGGTAGGTTGTTATTTTAGGATCTGTACACAGGGAAAGGAAATCAAGGCATCTTTAAGATCTCAACGTTGCTTACATTTCTGCAGTCTTGAGAATCTGAGCACAATGTATCAATACGAGAAAGTGGAAGAAAAGTGTGCACCTCCTTCCAAAAGCATTGAAGTTCTAGTTAGACGTTTTGTTTGTTTGCTTGTTACCTCAGTATTTTTACTATCTGCCTCCAGAAGTCTCTCTCCTAAGTATATATGAAGCCGTCCAAAAAACATAGTTTACTTTGGACAACGCCTCTCATAATACAGGATTTATTTAAATTGCTTTGGTTTGGCAAAAATGAATTCTAGTTTCTTTGTATGTGTGTCTTTTGTCTTTCAAAATTCTGCCTATGGGATAAAAATCTTCTCCTTTTAACATTCACTTTCATTGTGGAAGATTATCTTCTAGAATTGAGCTGAATTTTTCTAGTCAGAAAAAAATTAAAGACATGTAANTCTGCCTATGGGATAAAAATCTTCTCCTTTTAACATTCACTTTCATTGTGGAAGATTATCTTCTAGAATTGAGCTGAATTTTTCTAGTCAGAAAAAAATTAAAGACATGTAAGGCAAGATATGTTTGCTGGAGCATTGGCACCAAAATATAAAAACACTGGGGACAACCTTCAAAGACAATGTTAGGATAATCACTTTCTAAACTATATTATTTAAGTATGATAGAATATTTTTCAGCCCTTAAGGTTATGAAGACTGATAGGAACATGGACAATAAGAACATGGACATCAAAAAGTATATACATTACTTCTTTTGTATAAATGCATGCTTCTATATTAGGATTTAAAAACTTTGGGTTGTGAGTGTAAGGTCGTTAAGCAAACCTGTGTCAAACTCCTGTTTTACACCAAGAGCTGGAAATACAGAGATGGTGACAGTCTGTTTTCTGAAGTTGCTCAAAGTTTAGTAGGACAGATACTGGGTAATAAGTACAGTGAGGGAGGTGGTATTATAGGATTTGTGGCAAATTGTTTCATTTGTTAAAATGTGTTAAATGTTGCTGCCTCATTTTTAAGACTATTTTACGAAGAAGGTTCTTGGTATTGATATTTAATGCAGTCTAGCCTGACACCTATCAAATAGTAAGTATGCAATAAATATTTGCTTAGTGAATGAATGAGCAGAATGACTGAGCTGTTAATGTGTGCTGCTTGACTAGCATGTTGTAATTTAATAGCAGTAATTCAGAATTCTTGTCATTGGAAGTCTCATTGCTGGCATTAGAGACCACTTAAAATAACCATTTCTAAAACTTTATTCAGATACTTGGTTCTCTAAATGTCTTGTTTGTTCATTGAATTTAAATACTGTATTTCCTAATCTAGTTTTACAGACCACAACTTGTAAATTTTCTTCTTGGTGTCTGGTAAACTATTTATTGAAAAACTACTTCCTTTCTGTATCTGTAAATGATCATTTTTTAAATGACCTGTTGTAAATACAGTGTAGTATACTTTAAAAAATGTGTTACACCAACCAGAATTCACAATGATAGAAGAATAAATTTGGTATGTGTGCTGTGCTTAGTCGGTCAGTCTTGTCTGACTGTTTGCGACCTCACGGGCTGTAGCCCACCAGGCTCCTCTGTCCATGGGATTCTCCAGGCAATAATACTGGAGTGGGTTGCCATGCCCTTCTCCAGGTGATCTTCCCAACCCAGGGGTCAAACCCAGGTCTCCCACATTGCAGGTGGATTCTTTACCGTTTGAGCCACCAGGGAAGCCCAAATTTCCATATATGTAGCCATCAAAACAATTCTGCAGAAACATTCTGATTTGGAAAAATGCCCACAAATAACACCAGATTGATGAAAATGTTACCAAAAAAATGTATATATACAATCTTTATATATAAAGACACCTGAAAAAAAATACGCCAAGATATGAATGATGTTATCTCCGGATGGTGGGTTATAGACAGTTTTAATTTCCTTTACACTCTTAGTATTTTCCAGATTCTCTGCAGTGTATTTCCTTTATGGATGGTAAAAATGTTTACAATTTTCCAGATTCTCTGCAGTGTATTTCCTTTATGGATGGTAAAAATGTTTACATGCCATTTTTGAAAACAATAAAAGCTTATCAAATACGATATGTTGAAGAGAATGTTATATTGTTTGATCATTATACAGAACAAGAAGATGAGCCCTAGGCTAACTAGGCTTCCCAAGGGCCCTGGCATTAGTGTAGTTCTGGAACTACAGCTCTTACTCCAGTGCTGTTTCCATTATGTAGTTGGGATTCTCTGTTATTAGACATTTATATATCTCCTTTCTGGCTGTGTAGATCTTAGGCTTTTTCTCTGTCCTTTCTCATTGCCATGAACATGCCTATCTCCATCTTACCTGCCGCCTCCCCTAATGTGCTGTTTTAGATTTGCTGTGAGTAGCTTGAGGGGATGGTTTGTAATAACCAAGCGCTGACGGAGCCTTGTGAATGCGCTTTATGACCATTTCGTTCTTCTGCTACTTGTTGGTTTTTTCATTTGCTGTTGGGTCCTCAATTACTTTCTCAGTACGGAGGTAGTAAGACGCATGACCTGTGGAGACATGAGACATTACTGCATTAAGTAAATATTTTCAGAAGCAGGCTAACCTTGTTGCAAGGAGCTGACAAGGACAGTGCTACACAGGCCGTCCTTGTGTTGACCCAGACTTCTAGCTCCACTTGAAGTGACTTCAGTTTTTTCCAAGTAAAATTATCTACAATTTTATGGAAAAGAAAGTGTTGTAATATTAGCCAACAGAATTAGAGGACAGTTGTATATTTAGTATAAAATTACTTATGCATATTCACAGTATGTATACTTTTTAACATTCTACTGGCAGAATTCTATGAAACCAAAGTTTTTATTAGCTATTCAGCATTTTATATAATTGGCATTGTTGAATAATTATAAAAATTTTTGCCTGTTGCACTCAGTAAGTAATAATTATATGATTGTTTAATGAGCATTTTCCGTTCGAGAAATAGTGTTAGTTCTATACAAAAAGGACAGTGCTCCCTGTAAGTTGTATATTGGGTTATTGATAATAGGACTCGTCCATCGTTATTTCCACCCTGATAGACAAAGTTAGTCATGGTGTGTAACTGTTCTTTGCATATTTCAGACACTCCCCTCCACCACTAAGAGCGTTGCTCTCCATTCCTGTCTCTTTTATACTTTCTAGTTTTTTATTCTTATCTGTGACATAGCTTGCTTAACTTTCAAAGTAGATACTGCAGTTTGAGACCTTCAACATTTATTGTAAGAGTGGTGCATTGTCTGCGATTTAAAAACCAACTCATGACCTTTAGTGTTTGTTGGAAGAAAAAAGCAAAATGTGACTTTTAGTTTGTGAGCTTTAAAGAGAGAATATGGAGGAAAGAACGGGCAGAACAGGTTTCTTGAAGTGTATATTGAAGAGCGGTTTTGAAGGCTAATCCAGGGACACGGCAGAATAGGAATAGAGCATTGATTGGGTAAAAGAGCCTCAAGATCCAGAGACTTGGTAAGGAGGTGGTGTCCTGTTAGTGAAACTGGAAGTTGAATAAGCTCGTGAAAAAGATAGGATCTATCCAAGTGACTGGAATATGACAAGATTAGAGCAAAAATTATTTTTAAACAAAACACCTCTTATTTTTATGAAGTTTGTAGTAAGAATTAAACTATGACTGTAAAATATTTACCTGTTGTAGGCTACTGCTTATTGAAGTGTAAGTGAATTTCCTCTAGTACGAAAGCTAGAAAAAGTTCTCATGGTAAATTGTTAAACGTTAAATGATGAGGAACGTTTTTTATATCTCAGTTCAGTTCTACTGAAATTGAAATTGGATATCTTACTTCATTAGTTAGCATCTCCTTAAAAACTTTAGTTTGGAAAGCTTCAGAATTTTTCAAAGTTTATTTATAAGCTTATAAAAGGGCTGTTTTGCATTTGGAGCTTCTGTATTTATATGCTGTTTTGTTTGTCATACAAGAAAAGACATTTGCTTATTTGTTCAACCAACATTTTTGAACGCCTACAGCTGCAGCTATGGACTTTTACTTGTCAAGCACTTATTTAAAGTATGATGAATTCTGTGCCTTATTGTCTGTGGGAAAAATCCTGTCACAGTCCATGTGACATGCCACAGTCCAACAGGTGTTTTGAAGAAAAAATGTGTTAATGATTGAAAGCTTTTGAGTTCTTCTGGTGCTAGATATAAGAAGCTATGATTTTTCTTTTTAACTTGAGGTAGAAGTCATGTAAAAATTAACCATCTTAAAACAAAACAGAGGCATTTAGTACATACACAGCATTGTGCAACTACAACTTATGTCTAGTTCCAAAACATTTTTATCCCAGAATAAAGCCCTGTATCCAGTAAGAAGATATTCTTCATTCCCTTCTTCCCCCAGCCTCTAGCAGCTACCAGTCTGCTTTCTGTTTCAATAAGTTTACCTATTCTAGATATTTCATATAAATGTAACCATACGATTTGACCCCTAGTGCCTTTTTTTCACTTGGTGTAATGTTTTCAGTGTGCATCAGTATTGTATATATCAGTTTTTTATTTCCTTTTATGGTTAAATAATATTCTGTTGTATGTACATATCACATTTTGTTTATTCATTGATGGACATTTAAGTTGTTTCTACCTTTTGGCTATTGTGAATAGTGCTCCTGTGAACATTCATATATAATATTTGAGTACCAGTTTTCATTTCCCTTGGGTATATACCTCAGTTCAGTTCAGTTGCTCAGTTGTGTCCGACTCTTTGTGACCCCATGAATTGCAGCACGCCAGGCCTCCCTGTCCATCACCAATTCCTGGAGTTCATCCAAACTCACGTCCATCGGTGATGCCATCCACCCATCTCATCCTCTGTCGTCCCCTTCTCCTCCTGCCCCCAATCCCTCCCAGCATCAGGGACTTTTCCAGTGAGTCAGCTCTTCACATGAGGTGGCCAGAGTATTAGAGTTTCAGTTTCAACATCAGTCCTTCCAATGAACACCCAGGACTGATCTCCTTTAGGATGGACTGATTGGATCTCCTTTCTGTCCAAAGGACTCTCAAGAGTCTTCTCCAATACTACAGTTCAAAAGCATCCATTCTTTGGCACTGAGCTTTCTTCACAGTCCAACTCTCACATCCATACATGACCACTGGAAAAACCATAGCCTTGACTAGATGGACCTTTGTTGGCAAAGTAATGTCTCTGCTTTTGAATATGCTTTTTAGGTTGGTCATAACTTTCCTTCCAAAGAGTAAGCATCTTTTAATTTCATGGCTGCAGTCACCATCTGCAGTGATTTTGGAGCCCAGAAAAATAAGGCCAGCCACTGTTTCCACTGTTTCCCCGTCTATTTGCCATGAAGTGTTGGAACCAGATGCCATGATCTTAGTTTTCTAAATGTTGAGCTTTAAGAGTAGAATTTCTGAATCATATCGTAATTCTGTGTTTTTGAGAAATCACCCAACTTTTTCCAGAGTGGCTATACCCATTCCCAGCAGCAGTGTATGAGAGTTCTAATTTCTCCATATCTTCACCAGCACTTATTGTTTTCTAGTTTTTAAAAATTACAGCTATTCTAGTGGTTGGGAAGCAGTATCTCATTTTGCTTATGCTTTTTAATTTCCTAGTGACTAAGAATGTTGAGCATCTTTTCATGTGCTTATTGCCATTTGTCTGTCTTCTTTGAAATGTCTGTGTGTGTTCTTTGCCCATTTTTTTATTTTTATTTTTTACTTTACAATACGGTATTGGTTTTGCCATACATTGACATGAGTCTGCCACGAGTGTACACGTGTTCCCAATCCTGAACCCCCCCTCCCACCTCCCTCCCCATACCATCCCTCTGGGTCATCCCAGTGCACCAGCCCCAAGCATCCTGTATCCTGTATCGAACCTAGACTGGCGATTCGTTTCTTACATGATAGTATACATGTTTCAGTGCCATTCTCCCAAATCATCCCACCCTCTCCCTCTCCCACAGAATCCAAAAATCTGTTCTGTACATCTGTGTCTCTTTTGCTGTCTCACATACAGGGTTATCATTACCATCTTTCTAAATTCCATATATATATGCGTTAGTATACTGTATTGGTGTTTTTCTTTCTGGCTTACTTCACTCTGTACTTTGCCCATTTTTTTATAGGGCTATTACCAACTTCTTTTGCATAATATTACTGTTACTTATATTTATGTTACATATATGTTTTTATATACTGAGGGGGCGAAAAAGTGAGAAGCGTGCATTCAGGCAGGTGATGGAGACAGAGAGATGCACATCTTCAGTAGGATTATCTTCCATCCTTTTTTTTTTAGGCCATTGCTCTCTGCCAAAATTTAAACTGGTCCTTCCTTTCAGTTCTTGGTTTGACTAGAGCATGATGCTCAAGTTTGAATTCTGTGTGGGCCATTGAGTCGCTTCGTTCTGTGGCCAGCTGTTTAACAAGTGCATGCAGTTGGCCCAGGGGGGACTTGTTGGGTTTTTGGCTTGATCATTACCCATCCTTTTTCACCGTGGGAGAAAATAACCTAATCTTCTTTAGTAGCAAAAACACCCTGCCGTTTGCGTATGTGAACGCAATAGATCTGTACAGATACTTTACTAGCGTAAGACATCTTTGTTATCACAGCGACTCCCCTTTTACTTCTAGAGCTTTTGTCGCCGTGGTCACCAGAATACCACTTAGGATACTTACTCATGTAGGTGTGTTGCCTGAAGCTGTGGTTGGTTTGCCCATGGATTTAGTGCTATTCAGAAACTTAGAATTGTTCCAGAAGTGATTTTGCCTATGTTGTTGATTTAAATCTATAGATTCTTTTGTACCATGAAAAATTCCTTTTTCCCCTTTGTTCATGAACAGTGTGCTATTTGTTTTCCGTTGCCACCAGGGTTATGATTCTTACTGTGGTTTGCTATTCACTGAGATTTATGTGGTATAAAAGTTTCTCTGTAAGTCTTTTTTTTTTTTTTCCTTTTAAGAAATCATTTCTTAGAGCCTTGCAGTCAGTTCCTTTCCTTTAAGAGATCATTTATCAAAACCCCCAAATTATTATTTTTACTAATAAGGACTATATTAAACTTTAATATTCAAAATCCTCATCTATGAAGATTTGAATTTATAAATTGTGTTAATTGAATTAGGTTCTCCAGTTTCAGAGCTTTGAACAACTAACTGGGTATAAGGTCAAGAATCTCTTTCCTTCTTGATATTGAGCACACAGAATTTGTAAACAAAATTCCTTGTTTACTAAGGCTCTTTCATTGTGGACTCTGACTAGACAGTATTTATTCCTCAAGGGCCTCACTTTTTCAAGTTGATATTGCCTTACTGTTTCCGCAGGGAAAACAGGGACAGGGACCAATTATAACTAAAAATATTTGCTGGGAATTTATATGAAATAATAGGTTTGGGCTGGAAGTTAATAGAAAGCTTTCAAAGATAACTTAAAATATTGAGTATATTTTAATGTAAAACTATCTATATTTGCCAAACTGATATCTAATTTTTAATTTATATAAATTCCTCTCCTAATGAAAATATTAATAGATGTCTGGGCATTTCTACACAGTGCACTTCCCTTTAACAAGAGAGCTCTCATTTAATGGAAATAAAAACAAAAAGAAATAAATAGGGTCTACTTAAACTCAAAAGGTTTTGCATAGCAAAGGAAATAATAAAAAGACAACCCACAGACTGGAAGAAAATACTTGCAAATGATGTGACTGACAAGGGATTAGTCTCCAGAATTTACGAGCAGCTCATGATGCTTGAGTGAGTGAGTGAAAGCCGCTCAGTTGTGTCCTGACTCTTTGTGACGCCATGGACCATGGAGTCCTCCAGGCCAGAATACTTGAGTGGGTAGCCATTCCCTTCTCCAGGGAATCTTCCCAACCCAGGGATTGAACTCAAGTCTCCTGCGTTGCAGGCGGATTCTACACCAGCTGAGCCACCGTGGAAGCCCTGATGATGCTTAATAGCCCAAAACAGACAACCCAATCAACAGACGGGTGGGAGACCTGAGTAGACTTTTCTCCAAAGAAGACACATGGGTGGCCAAGAGATACGTCAAAAGATGTAAGGCCACTAATTATTAGAGAAATGTAAATCAGTCTACAATGAGATATTACCTCACACCAGCCAGAATGGTGGTCATAAAAAATCCACAAACAGTAAATGCTGGAGCGGGTGTGAAGAGAAAAGGACCCTCCTACACTGTTGGTGGGTATGTAAATTGGTACAGCCACTATGGAGAACAGGATGGAGGTTCCTTAAAAAACTGAAAATAGAGCTACCATATGACCCTTCATGGCAAATAGATGGGGAACAGTGACAGACTTTATTTTGGGGGGCTCCAAAATCACTGCAGATAGTGACCGAAGCCGTGAAATTAGAAGACACTTGCTCCTTGGAAGAAAAGTTATAACCAACCTAGACAACACGTTAAAAAGCAGAGACATCACCTTGCCAACAAAGGTCCGTCTAGTCAAAGCTATGGTTTTTCCATTGGTCATGTATGGATGTGAGAGTTGCACTGTAAAGAAAGCTGAGTGCCGAAGAATGGATGCCTTTGAACTGTGGTGTTGGAGAAGACTCTTGAGAGTCCCTTGGACTACAAGGAAATCCAACCAGTACATCCTAAAGGAAATCAGTCCTGGGTGTTCATTGGAAGGACTGATGTTGAAGCTGATAGTCCAATACTTTGGCCACCTGATGCAAAGAGCTGACTTTTGAAAAAACCCTGATCCTGGGAGAGATTGGGGGCAGGAGGAGAAGGGGACGACAGAGGATGAGATGGTTGGATGGCATCACCGACTTAATGGACATGAGTTTGAGTAAAACTCTGTGAGTTCGTGATGGACAGGGAGGCCTGATGTGCTTCAGTCCGTGGGGTTGTGAATAGTTGGACACGAGTGAGTGACTGAACTGAACAGAAGTATCCACAGAGAGCACTGAGATGTAAACTGTTTACAAAGCTAGGAGATGATGATGTCTGTGAAACTAAGGGAAGTGTTTCAAGTAAGGAGTGGCTGCTTGTAGAAAATGAGAAACCAAGTGTGATGAAGGCTTGGAAAGTAACCTTTACTTCTAGCAATAGTTGGTCAGAAAGGAACATGAGTAATTCGGGTTATTGTGAGATGGGGAATGAATGTGAATCAGGAAACCATGGTGAATGTTACCTACTTTTTCAAAGTTTTTTTCTTTTTTTGTAAAAAGCATTATAATACTAGTGGTTATGAGCTTGGACTAGACCAGACAGTCTGGAATCAAGTCTTGGCTCTGCAGTTTTTTATCTTTCTGACTTTATGCAAGTTACTTAACCTCTCAGTACTGCTGTTTCCCATCTGGAAAATAAGAACAGTGATATCATCTGCATTGGGGTTGTTGTGAGGTTTCAGCTTATACATATAAAGCTCTTAGGACATTGTCAAATTATAAGAAGTTTACAGGAAGTATTAACCATCATCAGCATCATCATTCTCGAGCATCATCATTCTGGAGCATAGAGGATTAAACTGTATAGCAGAGAATTAGACTGGAGAAGTAGTCTGGGATCACATAATGAGGAGCCGTTTAAGTCAGCTAACGGAGTGTGGGTTTTACCCTAAAAGTAGCCGAAAACTGGGAAAGAATGTGTATGTCACATGTTTAAGCTCTGAAGAGGTTATTCATTTCCAGAAAATATTATATGCCGTGTTCAGGTGGGTATGCTGCCACCAGGCGGCAAGTGTCTGTTATTGCTGTACAGGTGAAGCAGTCAAGTGTACACACACAGATGGAGCAGTGAAACCACGCATGCATGTGTGTATACAGGTGAAGCAGTAAACTGTATGTGTTTTAATATGAAATATTAACTGATCCAAATAGCCAAATGTAAGCACCCTAATTCTAGCAGGGCACTTTGTTCCCCAAAACTGATCAGTTATGTGAAGGAGAGAAAAAGAGGGTAATTGAAAAGATAGAAGGATTTCAAAGGAAGCTAACAGAAGTATATAGTTGGGCCTCATGTGAAACTGAAAAGCCATTTGGAATCAGTGCATTCTGTCATACTTTATTTCACTCTCATAATATCTGACACCCTTCTCTTTGCAAATCAGCTTCCTCTCCGTGTACCTCAGTTTGTACATGACAAAAAATTACAGGGTGAATTCCCAGATCTGTTCTATTCAGTGGAATTGTTTTCCATGATGGACACTTAAAAGAAGAGGAAAGAAAAATTATTTAAATAGTGTAACCAGATCATGGAACAACAGACTGGTTCCAGATAGGAAAAGGAGTATGTCAAAGCTGTATATTGTCACCCTGCTTATTTAACTTGTATGCAGGGTACATCATGAGAAACGCTGGGTTGGAAGAAGCACAAGCTGGAATCAAGATTGCCGGGAGAAGTATCAATAACCTTAGATATGCAGACACCATATGACACCACCCTTATGGCAGAAAGTGAAGAAGAACTAAAGGGCCTCTTGATGAAAGTGAAAGAGGAGAGTGAAAAAGTTGGCTTAAAGCTCAACATTCAGAAAACAAAGATCATGGCATCCAGTCCCATCACTTCATGGGAAATAGATGGGGGAACAGTGGCTGACTTTATTTTTCTGGGCTCCAAAATCACTGCAGATGGTGATTGCAGCCATGAATTTAAAAGACACCTACTCCTTGGAAGGAAAGTTATGACCAACCTAGACAGCATATTAAAAAGCAGAGACATTACTTTGTCAACAAAGGTCCGTCTAGTCAAGGCTATGGTTGATGCTGGGAAAGACCTTGATGCTGGGAAAGATTGAGGGCAGGAGGAGAAGGGGATGACAGAAGATGAGATGGTTGGATGGCATCACCGACTCAATGGACATGGGTTTGGGTGGACTCTGGAGTTGGTGATGAACAGGGAGGCCTGGCGTGCTGTGGTTCATGGGGTTGCAAAGAGTCGTACATGATTGAGCAACTGAACTGAACTGAACCAGATCAATTCATAAGAGTAAGCATCTAGCTTAGCGGTTCCCAGACTTTGCTGCACAGTAGAAGCATCTGGAAAGCTTAAAACAATTTCAAAGCCTAAGTCACACTCCATTCCCAAATCAGAACATATGGGATGTGAGCCAGGACTTGCTATTTTATAAAGATCCTCAATAGGCAATAAATTTTTGGTCCCACTTGACAAAGCTGCTTTGCGTGATTCTGCAAAACTAAGTTGATTATACATCGTGAGCTCTTACATGCCAGCTACTTTACTTGGTGTGCAACTAAAGATGTGTGGATGATTTCATGTCAGAAGGAAAATCCGGCTTTGTTGATAGAGAACAAAAATATTTCAGTCTGCAACATGACTAGTAGGTTGATACATAAATGTACTTTGTGAGTGACTTTAGGGATATTTATTTGATTATTGCATCATGCATTGACTTTAAAATTCGTCAGTAAGATTCATCTCCTCCCTGTTACTTTCTAGACATCTTTTCTAACTCTTTGTTCTCTAATTCCAAGAGAAAAATCTCATCAACTGCCTCTTTTCTCATCAAATCAAGGGTGGGAGGATCAGCTGGGGTGTCCTGGGTGGTAGGATCTCTGAGCACTGGTCAGTTTCCTCAGCAGGAAATTCTGCATTCTTCAAAAATACTCAAATATGTTTCACCTACAAAAGAATACATATAAAATATATGGATAAGAAAATGATTTTTTTAAAAGTACCTCTATGCCTATCACCCAGTTTAAGAAATATGCACATTTAAATACTTCTGAAACCTTTTGCATCCTAATCTTATCCCTCCCCACCTCAGGTAATCATGATTCTGAATTTTCTTTATTAGTACCTTGTTTTTCTATGCTACCTATGTTTACTTCAACAGTGTATTAGTGTTGCTGTTTTTGAACTTGATATTATAAGCAGTCAGAGATTTTCTTTCTGTTCAGTGTTGCACGTACTACTCCATTATTAAGAATTTACCTCATTTAGCATTCTCATACCAATGAGCATTTGGGTTGTTTGCAGTTTTTCTCACTGTTACAAACACTGGTGCTGTGTTAACTTGAGCTTGCTTTCTGAGGCATAGTGTGTGCCAGGGGCCTAGAGGTGTGCAGAGATCATAACCCCATGGTTGTTCAGGCCACGGAGAGTAGTGACTGTGTTATGGAATGAGATGGGAAGAGGAAACAAAACAAACAGCCAGCTGGTGTTAGTGTGTTTATTGTGCACCCAGTTTCATCATGGATGAGCTCTGATGTATCCCCTGGAGCTGTTGGTATGTACCGGATACCTCACAAGGTAGCCATTGAAGTGACCAGTTATGGCAATTCTTTTATTTTTTTAAGTTGATGTTTCCTACAAAAAATGTACACATAAGAGAGATTGATAGTCCACTGTTCTTCAATCGCTGAGCTGTGTCTGACTCTTTGCAATCCCATGGACGGCAGCACGCCAGGCTCCCCTTTTGAAAGTGAAAGTCACTCAGTATCTGACTCCATGAACTATACAACCCATGGAATTCTCCAGACTAAAATACTGGAGTGGGTAGCCTTTCCCTTCTCCAGGGGATCTTCCCAACCCAGGAATAGAACCCAGGTCTCCCGCGTTGCACGCAGATTCTTTACCAACTGAGCTATCAGGGAAGCCCCACTTTGCTCAGATTCATGCCCATTTGATCAGTGACCATCTAACCATCTCATCCTCTGTCTCCTCCTCCTACTTTTGCCCTCACTCTTGTTCAGCATTTGGATCTTTTCTAATAAGTCAGCTTTTCACATCAGGTGGCCAAAGTATTGGAGCTTTGGCTTCAGCAACAGTCCTTCCAGTAAATATTCAGGACTGATTTCCTTTAAGATTAATTGGTTTGCTCTCCTTGCAGTCCAAGGGACTCTATAAAGAGTCTTCTCTAACACCACAGTTCAAAACCATCAACTCTTCAGTGTTCAGCCTTCTTTATGGTGCAACTCTCACATCCATACATGACTACTGGAAAAACCATAGCTTTGACTAGACAAACCTTTGTCGGCAGTTGTCTCTGCTTTTTAATACTCTGTCTAGGTTTGGCTTAGCTTTTCTTCCAAAGAGCAAGCATCTTTTACTCTCATGGCTGCAGTCACCATCCACAGTGATCTTGGAGCCCAAGAAAATAATACCTATCACTGCTTCCACTTTTCCCCTAGCTATTTGTCATGAAGTGATGTGACCGATGCCATTGTCTTAGTTTTTTGAATGTAGGGTTTCAAGCCAGCTTTTTCACCCTCCTCAGGAGGCTCTTTAGTTTGGCTTTACTTTCTGCCATGAGAGCGGTATTATTTGCATATCTGAGGTTGGTGATATTTTTCCTGGCAACCTTGATTCCAGCTTGTGCTTCATCCATTATGGCATTTCCCATGGTGTACTCTGCATAGTTAAATAAGCAGAGTGACAATATACAGCCTTGACATACTCCTTTTCCCATTTGAAACCAGTCCATTGTTCCCTGTCCAGTTCTGACTATTGCTTCTTAACCCTCATGCAGGTTTCTCAGGAGGCAGGTCAGGGTCTGGTACTCGTATCTTTAAGAATTTCCCACAGTTTGTTTTGAGTCAAAGGCTTTAGTGTAGTCCATGAAGCAGAAGTTGTAAATGTGTTTCTGGAACCCCCTTGCTTTCTCTATGACCCAGCAAATGTTGGCAATTGGATCTCTGGTTCCTCTGCCTCTTCAAAACCCAGCTTGTACATCTGGAAGTTCCTGTTTCGCATACTGCTGAAGCCCAGCTTGAAGGATCTTGAACATAACCATGCTAGCTGTGATCCATGAAGGGGAGCAGTCCATTCCTTATGGTTTATAAATGAATAAACCTCAGATGATAACCTGGAATGTATTTATGCTGCTGAGCATGATAGCATCCATTACAGATATATCTTGTTTTAGAGATTCTCCTTTACATGAACTGCTATTTATGTATTTGCTTTTAATGAGATTAAACTTTATACTGTGCAGACACTAGGTAAGGTTCGGGGGTAGTGCTGTTCTTCTCACCATTCTGTGTTAGCAGTAAATGAAGTGACAGTGAAATAAAACAGAAGTAGGTGGCTCAGTTGGTAAAGAGTCTGCCTGCAATATAGGACACTCAGGTTCAGTCCCTGGGTCAGGAAGGTCCCCCGGAGGAGGGCATGGCAACCAACTCCGTATTCTTGCCTGGAGAATCCCATGGACTGAGGAGCCTGGAGGGCTACAGTCCCTGGGGTCGCAAGAGTCAGACAAGACTGAGCGTCTGACCCTTCACCGCCACCAGGTGGCATCCGAACAGTAATGTGTAACAGCCTGTCACTGCTAGGAGCCAGCTTGTGGGATGTAGTGAGGGTATCTGGAGAAGCTGATGAAAGAGGTCAGGTCCAGGACACTGTAGTTCCTGGGACTTCTGCCTTATCTCTGTCTTTTGGGGTGAAATTTTTGGTAGATGTGTAATTGTATTTTATCCATTTAAAAATAATGATATAAATATATGGGCCCAAAGTTTTAATAATGAAGTCTTTACAGATAT
Organism: Neotragus moschatus; assembly: GCA_006410615.1. NCBI lineage: Eukaryota > Metazoa > Chordata > Mammalia > Artiodactyla > Bovidae > Neotragus > Neotragus moschatus. The sequence goes on from SJYA01007326.1 coordinate 22,502, forward strand.
TTGGGGGAGGGAGAGAGGTAATGAAAATCTTTAAAAAAGGAAACAATTACCCATACTCTCATTTGTTGCTGTTGTTGTTCTGTTGCTCAGCCATGTCCGACTCTTTGCAACCCCATCCAGCACACCAGGCTTCCCTGTCCATCACCAGCTCCCGGAGTTTGCTCAAAACTCATGTCCATCGAGTCGGTGATGCCATCCAGCCATCTCATCCTCTGTCATGCCTTTCTCCTCCTGCCTTCTATCTTCCCCAGCATCAGGGTCTTTTCCAATGAGTTGGCTGTTGGCATCAGATTGCCAAAGTATTGGAGCTTCAGCTTCAGCATCAGTCCTTCCAATGAATATTCAGGGTTGATTTCCTTTAGGGTTGACTGGTTTGATCTCTTGCAGTCCAAAGGATTCTCAGGAGTTTTATCCAACACCCCAGTTCCAAACTATCAGTTCTTCAGCACTCAGCCTTCTTTATGGTCCAACTCTCACATCCTTACATGGCTACTGGAAAAACCATACATAACCTTGACTAGACGGACCTGTGTTGGCAAAGTAATGTCTCTGCTTTTTAACATGCTGCCTAGGTTTGTCATAACTTTTCTTCCAAGGAGCAAACGTCTTTTAATTTCATGGCTGCAGTCCCCATTATGCGGTGATTTTGGAGCCCAAGAAAATAAAGTCTGTCACTGTTTCCCCATACTTTCATGACCTGTAAGTAATTACTATTGACAGTTTGTTGGTTCTTTGTTTCTGTGTATATTTTTAAACTTAACTTGTGTCATACTCTATATGTAATTTTGGCTTCTTTTCTTCCCTGACTTTATGTTGAGAGCATTCTCTCACATTAAGTTTTTTGGGAAAACATTGTTTTTGTCAGCTGCATAATATTACTTGTATGATTGTACAGTAATGTAACCATGGACCTGATATATCAGTTTAGTTAGTTTTTTTTTTTTTAGGAATAAACTGAAAATTATTGCTTATTGGTGCCTCTATTTTGTGTAAAAAAAGAAAAAAGAAAAAAAATCTTTTTTTTAAATTTTTGACTCAACAGGTGTTTATTGAGCACCTGTGTATAAGCACTGTTCGAGACTTAGAGTAGCCTTTGATTTTGATGAAAATTCCTGCCCTCCTGGAGCTATCTAATGGTTATTTGTTCTTTAGTAATAATTTGACATTGTATACTTCATATATATGAAGCCTAAACAGTATTTTCATTATTTTATACTCTTAGAAGTTTGATCTAAACTCTATAATGTAATCATTCCACTTTTTATTCTATATCTTTTTTTTCATTTGGGATCATTTAGTAATAGATATTGTTTATTGAATTGCTTTTTCAAGCAATGGTTTAAAAATCTTATTATAATGTAGAATCGTAGTTTTTCTCTTGTATAATTAAGTGATAGTACAGGGAATAAGAAGAAAAAGAAACAATTGAAAAAAGTTTTTCTAAAATAGGCATTAAAAACTGAAAGAAATTTTATTGATGGACATACAGTTGATCTACAATATTAGTTTCAAGTGTACACCAGAGATTATTTTTATCCTCCGCTTAAAGTTATTATAAAATACTGTGTATATTCCTTGTGCTGTGCAACACATCCTTGTCTTACTTACAGTGGTTGCACGTTTTTTTATCCTCTACCCCGTATCTTGTTCCTCTCCCCTCTGGTAACCACTGATTTGTTCTCTGTATCTGAGTCTGTTTCTGTTTTGTTATAGTCATCTGTTTGTTTTATTTTTTAGATTCCACATATAAGTGATAGCCTAGGGTATTCATCTATTTCCGACTTATTTCAGTAAGCGTAACACCCTCTAGTCCATGCATGTTGTTGCAGATGGCAGAAGTTCATATTTTATGGCTCAGTAATAGTCCTCTGTGTGTGTGTGTGTGTGTGTGTGTGTGTGTGTGTGTGCGCGCGTGCGCACCATTTTCTTTAGCCGCGCGTGTGTGTGTGTGTGTGTGCACACTATTTTCTTTAGCCTGTCTTCTGTTGGTGGACACATAGGTGGCTTCCATTTAGTGGCTGTTGTAAATAATGCTACTGAGAACTTGGGGTGCATGTATGTTTTTGAATTAGTGTTTTTGTTTTGTTCAGATATATCACTTAGGAGTAGAATTGCTGGATCATACGGTAAAACTGAAGGAAATCTTAAGAGATCCTTCTTTCCATCCTCTTTGTAAGTTGAAAACGCTTAGTTCTCTTGAGGTAAGCGGCTTGTCCAGTGTCCCACAGCTAGCTTATCAGAGTCTATATAAACACAACAGTCCAGGACTCTATTGTATGTAGTCTGTATTCTTTTTGAACATTACTTACATTCAAAAAAGTATCTGGGCCTACTATGTGGCAGATAGTGAGATATGGTAAAATGTGCAAAGTTAAGCTAACTCTTTAGGCTGCAGAAGCTTTTTTCTTAGATGCAAAAGTTTTCCAAAACTTTAAGAAAAATTCTGCATTGAATGAGGGTATAGGGTATAAATTAGCCTGTTGGCTCCATGAGATGAAGTTCTGTGGTCTTCTTCATATTTGATCTCCTCGGGCCTGTTTGGCAGTTATTTTCCAGCAGTTTGGATCTTTGTGGTGGTGTTGGAAAATATTCTTCAGCGCATCTTTAAACTGTTGCCTTTGTCCTCTTTGCTTTCAGTTGCCCCACTTCAGCACTGCATACGAATTGTCTTTCCATCAACTGTGTTCATCTTCTTTTGTTTTCATAGTTAAGCCCATGGAGTTTTGTTGTAATAGCTTGTACAGCATACTTATGCAACATTCATTAAGGAATATCACAAAGATTTAAAGACCATACTAAAAAATACAAATAGTCACCATAATTAGAATTAATGGTTTTTAAAATTTTCTACAGTAAAAATATAGAAAATTGCTGGGGTCCAGCCCTGGTGGATCCAGGGAAATTCGAAGTGGGGACAGCGCGGCGTCTTGGAAAGAATTATTTATTTAGATATATAAGATTAGGAAATAATAGTATAGTGGGAAAATTAA
>SJYA01007327.1:2620-18759 GCA_006410615.1 Neotragus moschatus
TTTAAATAAGGGGGGGGGGGGTGACCCGGGGTGGGCCCAGTGTAATCACATGAACCCTTAAAAGCTGGGCTTCCCTGGTGGCTCACTGGTAAAGAATTCGCCTGCCAGTGTAGGAGATGCAGGTTTGATTCCTGTGTGGGGAAGATCTCCTGGAGAAGGAAATGGCAAGCCACTTCAACATTCTTGCCTGGGAAATCCCACAGACAGAGGAGCCTGATGGGCTACAGTATATGGGGCCGCACAGTCAAACAGAACTTACCGACTAAACAACAACAATTCACAGGCTTCGAAATTACATTAGAATAAATTCCAAATCCCTAACCTCTGCTTACAAGACTCTGTATAACCTACCTCCTACTGCCTCTTCCCCCACCGCCCCCCTTGTTTCCTCTCTCTAACGCCTTTGCATTGTCTTGCCTTTGCATTGTCTTTCCGTTTGAGAACTCTGCTCCCAAATCTTCAAATGACTGCTCCACCGTTATGATTCAGCTTTGGCGTAAATGTCACATTTTCAAAGAGATCTTCCATGACCACCAAATCAACAACTGGTACTGTCCTTAAACTTTCTATCACATATACTGTTTTCTCCTCAAAACATTTAAGATGTAAAAGGCTCTATGCTTCTATTTAATTTTTTGTCTCCCTCATTATCATTTCCAAACTAGAATATAAATTCCATGAGGATAGGAACCTAGATTCCCACGCACTGCTGCTGCCTTCATGCCTAGGACAGTGCTTGGTGCACAGCAGATATCCGATAACACTGCTGAATGTATAAATGTAGACGATACAAAGAGGAGTAAGGTATCAACTTACAAATGTGCACAGGAAAAGTTTTAATACAAGGTAACATCTGTATCAAAGGGTGAGATCTGATAATTTCTGGCTAGGCAATCCAGAGGGAGTTCAGAGAGAAAGCAGCAAGAGAACTAGCCTTCAAAGAGATGGAGGAATATTTTAGGGCAGTTTTATATTTTGCCTGGTAGGTTAAAAATTTAAGACATCTTCTTATAGGCAATGAAAAATACAGACATTTCAAATAAGGAAGGATACATGATTATGGCAAGATTTATAAAAATTAACAGAACCAGTTGATTATTTCTTACGATATTTCTTACTCTAGAGAAGAAATAGCCAGGTGTTATATACATATACTACTAATTTATAGTTAAAATTAATGACCAAAGGCTTTTTCAATCAAAAAACATAACAGGAAAAAAACACAAAATTTTACACTCTATAAGGAATTTAACTGTGTTTTAATTAGTCTTATTTTGACAATTTTGACAGCATACTTATTTATGATGTTAATAAGACAAAAAACTAAAAAAATCGCCTTTGACAATCATTTTACCCAATTAACAAATATTCCAACATCTCTTTGTTGGTAAAGCAAACTTTTTTTCCCTTAAATTCTTAATGTGCTCTAATTGGATAAAATTCCAGCTTCTGGTCATCCAATGTTTTAAGCTATCCTTCGTTTGGCGAAAAAAAAAATGCTGATTAATTTTTTAAAAACTAAATGTGTTAAGCAGAATTTTATGTTTGCTAATGTGTCTTTTAAAAATTATGTCTTGTTTAATGTTTTTAGCTTTGATCTTTACTAAAAGCCTAAAACAGCTATAACACTGCTCCCAAAGGTACAATTTACAATACAAACTTATAAACCCTCCTCCATAAAGACGAGATTTCAACAGTAAAGAGTTCAGGGACTTAAATGACCAAAACAGCACCAAATGTTTATGGCATCACTGTGAATTCAAGAAAAAGGAGCACACAGAATGAGTTTTTAAAAAATAGCCTTTTTTCAAAAACATAATTAAAACTACCATGACCTTAACATTTAAAATAAAATACTTAGATCACTTGGCCAATCATGGATCAATTTATAACACACAAATGAGCCCTTGGAATACATTTGATAATAAAAAATCCAATTTTAAAATTGACATTAAAAATAAAATCTACTGTATATGCAAGAATAAATTTATGACCTGATGATGATGTTTATTTATTAGAACTTCAAACCAAATACTTGGGTCAAGACTTTTATTCTTACACGGTATCCTCAAGTTCTTACCTTGGATGAGAAAACAATGACCTTTTCAATACCTTATATACTCACTGCAGATAGCATTGCCTAATTCTATACTACCATTTCCTGCTTTTTTAACATCGTCCCTCCCTCCTGCTTTATGCTGAAGTTTAGCATGTAAGGCAATGTATAGACTATAAAATTATTTCATGTCTGAATATCTGAAGATAAATGTTTTCTATTACAGGGTAAACAATCCAAATTTATTCTTAAGTGAAATGACAAAACAAAATCTACCCGGCATTACTGGATTGTGTCCATCAAATCAGAAACCTCTGGGTCACTTGGACTAGTCACAACAGATCTAATATACAGATTCATTTTAAAGATTAAGAGAATGAATCACAATAAGAGTTCAACCTGAACACTTAACATTATACTCTAAAAGTGAAAGAGAGAAAGGAAAATCAAGGCAAACTAATACATTGAACTCCTCCTTTCAATATAGATTAATGGTTTTTAAACTAAAACTTTATATCTGCTTCATAAATCTTTTTAAAAACTTCCTTTGCTGAGCCCTGTGAGATCGGTAGAGCTGTAGTGCTCCCACACTGCTTCTCTCCTATCGAAATAGAAGAGGCAGCACTGCGTCTATCAAAGATCACTGACGTGGGCGTGGAGTCCAGCTATGCCCGTCTTTTCAAGAAGACCACTGACGGGCCCCTCTCTCTCCTGTACAGTCGGTTTCTCCTGTTCTAGCGGACCATCATTGTGAACAAGCGTGCTCTGTTATTGCGCATCTTAAGAAACTCCTCGGGACCTCCCTATAGCTCAGATGGTAAAGAATCTGCCTGCAATGCAGGAGACCTGGGTTCGATCCCTGGGTCAGGAAATTCCTCTCTTGACCTTAGCTCCCCTTCACCTCCACCCCCTGCCCCCTACCAACTAGATATGACCATTTCTTTGTTCTACTCACAGCAAAACTTCTTGATCTAGTGGCCTTCATTTCCTATCTCTATTTTCTCACCTTTAATTCACTCTTTAACCAGCCCTAATCCTAAACTGTCTGCTGAAGCTCAACAGTCAAGCTCACTAATGCCTACCCAGCGGCCTGGTTCCAGTGCCCTCATCTTAGAACAGTAACCTCTTGGGAACACTAGGCCAGGCAGACCACTTTCTCCTGCTTGAAGCAGATGTCGTCTCCGGTCCTCCATGACGTTCTCCTGGTTTTCCTCTTCCCTCTGATTTCCTCTGTTGATTTGTCTCTTCAAGCGTCTTCTAAAACATGAGTGCCGGGGACTTGTACCAGGACTGCTTTCTCTCCTCACAGTCTTCTCACCTACTCCCAAGGCTTTTGGCGTCATCTGATGATGTTAAATCTCAAATTTTAATCCTAACCCTCTTCTGTGAATATCCAACTATCTATTTTTCACTTGGATATCTGATACATTTAAAATACACAGATACTTGATTCACGAATTTCCTGGCCCTCTCCCTACCAGACTTAAATCTTCAAATTCTTACTCCTCTGAAGATTTCTCTCGCAAAGAACACATGGACAGTTTTTTTTTTCTTCTACAGCGGCAGCCTTGTTCTTCCATATGATTACAGCAGCCAAAATATGTATGTGCTAAGTCATTTGTGTCCGTCTCTTTGTGACCCCACTGACTGTAGTCCACCAGGCTCCTCCAGACAAGAATACTGGAATGGGTTGCCATGCCCTCCTCCAGAGGATCTCCCCAACCCAGGGATGGAACCTACGTATCTTACATTTCCCACATTGGCAGGCGGGTTCTTTACCACTCGCACCACCTTATTCTGTGAACAGTATAGTTGGAATTCATTATTTTCTGAATGAAAAGGCCCTATATACAGTCAAAGTTCTGAATGACACCTGGATCCAATGGCTAGATTAAAGCAGGAACATCACAGATAAGGCAGGCAAGATTTCAGCACCATATTAAAGCCCGAGGATGCATGCTACAACTTCTAAGAGGAAGCCAGAATACTAATTCTTTAGATATTCCCAGATTATGTGAATTTTGTTCTTATCAGGCATCAAATACAACAAAAAATAAATCACTGTGAAAACGCTGGCAATCAAACAGGCATTTTCCTGAGCAATGCATAAATAATAGAAAAGTATGCAGCTCCCTAAAAGCGTTAAGACTTTTTTGAATAAATTCACCTTGAGATTACCATAAACACCAAATATAAGATTGCTGATCCAATCCTTATTTAAATGGGAAGTGATACTATAGCCACTTTCAAAGACTATCCTTAATAATCTTTAAACTCTGATATTCAGGCTTTTGCATAGTGTTCTCCTACGCTGAATAGAGCTGACCCGAGCGACCGATGGCTTCCCAAGTGGCTCAGTGGTAAAGAATCCACCTGCCGATGCAGGAGACGCAGGAGACTCAAATCAGACCCCTGGGTCAGAAGATCCCCTGGAAGAGGACATGGCAACCCACTCCAGTATTCTTGCCTGGAAAACCCCAAGGGCAAAGGAGCCTGCTGGGCTACCGTTCACAGGGTCACAAAGAGCTGGACATGACCGAGCATGCATGAGTGACCACTGAGACACTGCAGAAGTGTGCGACTTCTGAGGCTGGGTCACCGTGAGACACTGCAGCTTCTGCCGCGGTCTCCTAGGCCGCTTACTGTGGAGCCAGCCTCTGTGTTATAAGGACACGCAGGTAACCTTATGGAAAGGTCAACATTTGGGTCCCAGCCTTTCCATAAGGTTACCTGAGTGTCCTTACAATGACTACCAACTTGCCAGCCAAATGAGTGAGTGAGTGACCCCGGAAGCAGAGCCTCTAGCCCTACTCAGCATTTGTTGCTCATGTAGACAGAAAATAAGCAAAATACACAGATTCTTTCACCTTACTGTAATCCGTAACAGAAACTCCTCATCGCCACCCCCTTGAGTAACTAGCAAATGAGCCATCCTTGTCAGATTTTTCCCCATTATCTTTAACCATGGGACCACTTCTGTTAAAGTCCAAACCAGCAGGATTTCCAAACTGAGGACTGGGTAATCAGATTTAAGCAGAAAGCTGTTTATCCTCTTCCAGTATCTGCTTTGTAACTTTTGAAGTAAAAACCTGTTCCGGAGCTTGAATGAGAGTTATCATTATGATTTAAAATTCATAAGTATGTCATGTTCCAGAATGCTATCTTCTGATGAAAACACAAATTAGAGCTTACCACAACAGTATATATATTTGCCCATCTAACAAGCTGTACTTGTGAAATTTGGGTTTCTGTGGACTACAGTTTGAAAAACTAAACAAGAAACTGGGCACAGTGATTACACTGTCACCTGGTTAATCACACAGTGGTTGCCTCTGTGGAGAGGACACGTGCAACCAAAAGACAGGGTGCAGAGTCAAAGTGTGAGTCGCTCAGTTGTCTCCAATTCTTTGTGACCCCAAGGACTATAGCCCACTAGATGACTCTGTGCAGGAAATTCTCCAGACAAGAATTCTAGAGTGGGCTGCCATTCCTTTTCCAGGGCGTCTTCCCAAGCTAGGGACTGAACCAGGGTCTCCTGCATTGCAGGCAGATTCTTTTCCGTCTAAGCCACCAGGGAAGGGACAGGGGTAGCAGATTTATTTTCATTCCATTTTCTCTTGCAGTTTTTGATATGTATACTGCATACCGGTAATATCTGCTCAAGGATATAAATCTTAAAGTCTCTTTTCCTGACAAAACCACATGTTTTAATGTTTAAAACAGAGAAACCTAAAACAACTTCAGTACTTATTCAAAATCATGCTCGTTACTTTTTAAATTCAACCAAGTAAGACATTATCTCAGTATCTTATTAGTGCCTACATTTGAAGCAAGTTACATGTTACAATGCTAGAAACAGCCAAGATGATGTGACAAGAAACAATCTGGCTTTGATAACATAAAAGCAGAATGTGATTTTTTTAAACCGTGTAGGTAGATCAGCCTTAGAAAACAATAAAAAGAAAACTGGTGTTGTTATATCAATCTCATTTAACCTAGATCTTATTGCAAAAAGCACTTTCAGAATAAAAGCGGAATATTTCCTAGCAGTAAGTCACTAAGTAGATACAACTATTACACATTCATCTACCAGGCCTCCCTGATAGCTCAGCAGGGGAAGAATCTGCTGGCAACTCATGAGACACAGGAGATGTGGGTTCGATCCCTGGGTCGAAAAGATCCCCTGGAGAAGGAAATGGCAACCCATTCCAGTATTCTTGCCTGGAAAATCCCATGGACAGGGGAGTCCGGCGGGCTACGGTCTAAAGGCTGCAAAGAGTCAGACATGACTGAGCAGCTAGGCACAGTGTATATACATATTCATGCTAGTATATATCTACTAGCATTGTCTCAAATAAGTAAAGCAAAAGCTAAGAGAATACAAGGGGAAACAGCTACAGTGGTAAATGGGATATTTTAACACACCCTTGTCTGTGTCATTGATACAAGCAAACAAAAGGTCACTTAGAATCCTGAAGATTTGAAATAGGGGATTAACAAGCAAGACCTAATGTAAATTAAATAATATATAGAACACCACATTCAACAGCCGTAGAGAAAAAAATAATACACTGGGGCCACAGTGCAGATCTCAAATTTTAAAGGTCTGAAATCACAGACCTTTGAAACGCTATGACACTGTTATGTTGTTAGAGTTCTCTGATGACATTCTTATGTTGTTAGAAATAAAAAACATTAAAAAATAACTAGAAAATCTCCATGTGTTCAGAAATTGAGAAATATAATACATTCAACTTATCCAAAAGTTAAAGTAGGTACCAGTGAAAATTAGAAAACATTTTAAAGTGAATTATAAAAGTACTACATATTAAAATTTGAGTAATTTAGCTAGCTAAAACAGTATTTAGAGGGAAATGCTTAGCCTTAAATGCATATATTTAAAAGGGAGAAATGCTGAAAAGTAGTGATCTACAAGTTAGCAAAAGAACAAAAAAGTAAATCCCAGAAATGGAAGGAAATAAAGAGCAGAAATCAATGCAATAGAGAACAAATATATAATAAAAAACAGGAATCAACAAGATTCAAAATTTGGTTCCTTTGAGTGACTACTAAATTCCCAGGGAGACTGAATGAGGAAAAACAGAGGTAGTTTTGGCCTATAACAGATACAAGAAGATAATTCTTTACTGCAACCATTAAATGGATACTAATACTTATTATAAATAATTTTATGCTAATAAATTAAAAAGTTTAGATGAAAAAGACAACTTCTTAGGGGGAAAACTACCAAAATAATCAACAGATAGAAAATCTAAGAAGGCTTAAAAATTAGAAATCAAAGCAGTAATTAAAAATCTTTCTACAAAGAAAGATTCAGTCCTACTTAAACTTCTTCAGAATAGAAAATGAGGGTCAGCTCACTTTATAAGGCTAGTATGAGATAACCGTTGATTTCAAATTCTGACAAGGACAATATAGGCCACCTCACTGATACAAAACTATTAACAGACTATCAAACTGAATCCAGAAATACATAAAAAGAGTAATACTGTAAAACAAAATTAGGTTTATCTCAGAAGTCAGGTTAGGTTTAAGATTTTAAATAACGTATAATTCAATATATTAACATAGTGAAGGAGAAAATTCATATGGTAATGAAAAGCTGCAACAACAACAAAAAAGGCATTAAATTCAAACAAACAGAACAAAACACAAAACTGTTAGTAAACCGGGAACAGAAGGGGACTTCTTTAATATGATAAAGGTTTTCACAAAAACAAAACGGAAACAAGCTTTCAGCAAAAAAGTCCACCTGTTAAGACATTCACTGCCCACATGATAATGAAATAGAAAACCTAAACTAAATAACCAACTCCAGGAAACAATTAAGAAAAATACTTTTTACAATGGGATTATCCAGTCAATAAAAATAAGATTTATCAAATACTCCAAGAAACGAATATAACCTAATTGTAAAAAATTAGATATATACAAGTTTACACCGTAACGAGGGGAAAAAGTCCTAGGCACAAAGAAGAAAGTGAGAGACAGAGGGAAGAGAGAGGGATGGAGGGTACTGAAAGCGGGAGGGAAGGGCTGGGAAAGAGGAAAGCTACACTGGGTTTCTTCATATGATGAGCTCATGAATGTCACCTGTACTTTTCCTGAATTTTCTTTAATGACTACAGAAAACTTTAGTAATGAGGTATATAAGAACTGAAGAAAGGAATCACACATCTAAATAAAGTATCCTAAGTATTTTAAAAAGTTCCTTCAAAGTGTAACTTTAAAATTTCAACTTTTATCTCAGTATCATTTTATTCAGATCAATTATTTTTTAACATTTAAATTGTGTTAAGTCTACCACATGCTAATTACTTAGCACAGAAAGAACTTCTAATCATAATTAGTATTTAAAATAATATAACTTAAAAATAATAATTAGATTTCCAAAGATACATGATCTCCAATTCTCTAGCTAGAAAGTGAAAAGTGAAAGTGAAGTTGCTCAGCCCTGTCCAGCTCTTTGCGACCCCATGGACTGTAGCCTGCGAGGCTCCTCCAACCATGGAATTTTCCAGGCACGAGTACTGGAGAGGGTTGCCATTTCCTTCTGCAGAAGATCTTCCCCACCCAGGGATCAAAGCTGGGTCTCCCACAATGCAAGCAGACGCTTTTACCATCTGAGCCACCAGGGAAGTTCCCGGTGGCTCAGGTGGTAAAGAATCCGCCTGCAATGTGGGAGAGCTGGGTTCAATCCCTGGGTTGGGAAGATCCCCTGGAGAAAGGCTGGCTACCCACTCCAGTATTCTGACCTAGAGAATTCCATGGAACAGTCCATGGGGTCACAAAGGTCAGACATCACTGAGTGACTTTCTAGCTAGCAGCTACTGCTGCTAAGTCGCTTCAGTCATTTCCGACTCTGTGCGACCCCGTCAACTGCAGCCCACCAGGCTCCTTTGTCCATGGGATTTTCCTGGCAAGAGTACTGGAGTGGGGTGCCACTGCTTTCTCCAGACTTTCTAGCTAACAGCCCCATAATTCTGAATCAGTTTGCTCCTTGACAGCTAAAGAAGAAAATGATCAACAAACAGGCTTCAGGCAGTTATCTTTATAAAAACAAAATAATCATTTGTCTCTTAACATAAAACTGTTAGTGGCGCCTCAGTTTTTTGAAAGCCACTTTCATCCTCAGGGCTGCTATCTCTGGCATTTTCTGACTGATTATGAGAGATGTCACAAGTAATTTTATATCAATAATAAAGTATAACTTTTTAAAGCTTATCACTAGAAATAATAATTTTATTGTTGTTGCTGCTGTTCTGCCACTGAGTTGTGTCCAATTCTTTTTCAGCTCCCTGAACTACAGCCTGCCAGTCCATAGGATCTCCCAGGCAAGAGTCCTGGAGCGGGCTGCCACTGCCTCCTCCAGGGGATCCTCCCAACCCAGGGATCGGACCCATGTCTCCTGTGTCTCCTGCTTTGGCAGGCGAATTCTTTACCAGTGAGCCACCACGGAAGCCATTCAGTATTTAGTGAGCGTTTGTTAGGAGGCCAAGAACTAAAGGTGTTGTGCGAATGAATGAAACAGCTGAAAATCATTAGTTCACAGAGTTAAATACCACTGGCATTTTAGCATTTAAAGCCTTGAATAGACCAACCCAATCCTACTTTGGACTACTTTCCATAACATGTTACAGAAAAACCCGAACAAACTTTGCCCAACCCAGTACCTTCTCTAGGTCTCTGACCTTCTTTTAAAACACTCCAGGCTAAAAATAAATAAATAAGACACTCCAGGCTTTGCCTGCTGCCATACTTCTGGCTCAAGCTGTTCCTCCCCCTAAGTGCTTTTTCTTCATTCATCAGCACCTGTAGAATGCTCACCACAAGCCAGGCACTGTGCTTGGCATGAGAGAAGGAAAAAGTCCTTTCTATTCTTTGTATCCTTTTGAAGTCCAGGTCAAGTTGCACTTCCTTCTCCAAGGGTTACTCAGTATCTTCTCCATATCTGGAATGCTATTATTGTGCCAAGCAGTAGCTCCCAATCTTTGATACAGGAAGCCATTTTCAACATCAAAGTGTTTCATGAATTCTATTCTCACTCCTCAGGTGATTTCATCTGGTCCCATGGACCTAAACACCATCTATACATTGATAATTTCTGAACGTTTATCTCAAGCTCTACCTCTCTCTTAAACTCCTAGTTAATATATGTATACATGTGTGTGTATGTGTGTGTGTATACTCAGTGTCTCCAGGTGAGTATCTGATAGGCATTTCAAACAAAGCCACAGCCAAAACACATCTCCTGATTTAATTCTCCAAACCTGCTTCCCACTAACCCCTACCCCCTGCCCCACCGTTTCTATCTCAAGAACATATACCACCTTTCACCCAGTTGCTCACATCAAACAACTCAGAGCCATCCTTTATTTCTATTTTTCTCGCACCCCACATCAACTCCATCAACAGACTGTCATTACTTCACCTTCTAAACAGATCACAAATCTGATCGCTTCCTTGGTCCTCCACCACTACCACCTTGCCCAAGCACGACGTTTCCAACCTAGATTTCTGTAAGAGTTTCCTAAATGATTTTCCTACTTCCATTCTTACCTTGATACAAATCAATTTTCTATACAGAGCCAGAGTAATCCTCTAAAAATCAAGTCAAATCTGGATACTCCCATGCTTAACACCTTTTAGTGGTTTCCAGCTCATAAAACAATCAAGTCTGGAAATGACCTCCAGCACTCTCCCTGGCCCCCTCCCCACACCTGCCCTCTGACTGGCCCTGCCACCTCTCCTGCCACACTCCCCTTCTCTCACTCTGCTTCAGCCACGGCCTCCCACACGCTGTTCTTCCAAAAGGCCAAGGACACTTTCACGTCAGAAGCTGCTGCTTCCTCTACCCAACAGTTTCTTCCAGACAGTTCCACGGCTTAATCCACCTCCCTCAGAAGAGCGCTTCTCAAAAAGCCTGTTCTCACCAAACTACCTGAAGTATTATAGTATCCTGCTACCTTTTAATCCCCTGAATCTATCTTATTCTGCTTCAAAACCTATTAGCTACCTGACATGTGTGTGTGAGACTGAGCGTGCACACATGAATAATGTCCATGTCCCTCACTGATATTTCAGCTCCGAGAAAGCATAGCTCTATTTTGTTTACCATGGTTGTTACATTATGTGCCAATAGCAGGCTTTCAAAAACACTAGTTGAAAGAACAAAAGATGGTAACTGGTTTTAGTTTTGCTGAGAAAATAATGATGGAACACTACTAGAATTCAGTAAAGCTTTCCAATGAATTCATTCTCAATCATAAGAGCATTATACACGTACTTTGGTGGTAGAAGTACAACATTCTAATGCAGGGTTCAGTAACAATAATTCTTATGTTTCTCTGCCCCTTTCCATATCTTTCCTTCTTGTCTCATTCATCCATAAATGGTTACTGTGTACCACTAAGTCAGGGAGTATTTTATACATTAAGAATACATAGACAATTAAGACAAGTTAATGCATGAGACATATAAACATAATAACCACAGAATATGGCATGTGATAGAGTTTTGTAAAGTTGTAACATAACAGAGGAAGTAATCAACGTTTAGGGGTAGGTGTTCAGGGAAGTTCCAACAGTGATGACGTTCAACAAGTACTTGCAAAATCAAATAAAAGACAGACTTCATTTTACTTTACATACAAAATGAGAGTATGAAGTCTGAAAGTGCTACAGTAATTTGCTACCATGAGATAAGCTAGCCTGAGAATGAAACCAAAACAAGAGGAATGACAGAGCAGAACAAATCACAGAAACAGAGCCAAGTCCTTGACGATTTCAGACTGGGTGAAGCCCCAGCTGAAGTTCAAGGGCAAGGTCTAATCAAGCCCTTTACTGTGTAGCCAGTCTGAATTTGGTTGCCTGTCACCTGCAATGTAAGTATACAGGTGAATCTCAGTGAATTCTTCCAAAAACCAAAGCATTTGTTATTTCAGTGTATAGGGGCACTGCTGGTATTTTGGAAGGGACAACTCTTGTTTTGTGGGCAAACATCACAGGACACTTGCTATATCTCATCTCTACCAGTAACTGGATCGGACCTCACGATCATGTGACAACCAAAAAACCAAACCCACAGATTTCCAAATACCCCTCATCTCCAAGAACCCCAAATCTATTCCCTAATAGTTGCTATATGTATCCATTTCTCACAGTGCATGTTTAAGTGTACTTAACAACCACCTTAAAAGAACTGGGATATACCACTCAAAGATACTAATTTTATATAATAATCCAATTTTAATTAGTCATTCATGACTATCTAAATGACTGATCCAGTCCTAAGTATAGCTTGTCTCAGCTCTTGAGATAATCAGTGCTTTAAGTCTGCTACTACTATCTGAAAATTCTCATTCATTTAAGCTTACTTCTCCACACAATACTATCAATATATGTCACTGACAATGTTGGTTACCTTCTCTATAGCCATTCATCCAATTTCTTCCTAGACTGAAATGCCAGGTATTGTTTTTTCAGTCCCCTTGCAACTAGGGCATAAGTAATAAGGCCAAAATGAAACCTGATACAGGCTTTCTGTGAAAGGTTTACTTGCTTCATCAAGAGATGAGAGGGCAAACCTCCTCCTGTCTTTGGTGGTTGTGTCAGAATGTGATGCCTGGAGCAGAAAGAGAAACATGCAACTATGAAAGAATAAACCTGAGCACAAAGGTCACCACATTACAGGTAAAGATGGAAAGCACTTGGATTTAATCTAGAAGGGAAGCCAGCTTGAGCATGAAACCCAAATGGGAGGACAAAGTTTAGAGGAAAATAGAAAAACAGAACCTCAGTCCTGACTAAGGACTGAGGACTAAAGGACTAAACAAAGCTAAGTTTATGAACAAACGGTGGCTCAGAGGTTTAAGCGTCTGCCTGCAATGCGGGAGACCTGGGTTCGATCCCTGGGTTGGGAAGATCCCCTGGAGAAGGAAGTGGCAATCCACTCCAGTATTCTTGCCTGGAGAATCCCATGGACAGAGGAGCCTGGTGGGCTACAGTCCACGGGGTCGCAAAGAGTCAGACACGACTGAGTGACTTCACTCGCTCACCCTTTAAACTAATCCTACCTATGCACTTGCCAATTACCTGAGCCTAATACACTTCTTTTGTTTTAAAAACCTATTTGCATCCTAACTGATACAGCTAGTTTAGGGGGAAGAGCAAAATCAAGACACTGCAGGAAATCTAAAGAAACTTTCAGAAACATAAGAGAATCAGGAACTATAAAGCTAAGAAGCAAGAAATCAGATCATTTCATTCCTATAGAGTATATTTCAAAAGTGGTCTAAGAAAACCAAGGATGATTGAGATAAGGCCATTAGATTTGGTAATTAGATTGTCAAGATGACTTTTATTTTATTTTTTTTTTCCTTTTCTTTTTCTTTTTTTCATCTCAGGTGTACATGAGAAGATGACTTTTAAAAAAGCAATATCAGCGCTGCAATGGTACAAGAAGTCAGAGTGCAAATGAAAGAATAATTTATGCTTTTAGGAACTCCATAATGGACCAAACCCTTGGAAAGACATGTAACGTGTGTTAAACTCTGTCAATTACAACTCTGTGAGGTAAGGAGAATATTCTATGCTGTGCTTAGTCGCTCAGTCTTGTCCGACTCTGCGACCCATGGACTATAGCCCACCAAGCTCCCCTGTTCATGGAGATTCTCCAACAAGGACACTCCATTGGGTTGCCATGCCCTCCTCGTGTAACATTCTACTTTACAGATAAAGAATACAGCCTGAGAGGTAACTTGCCCACAGCCACACAGACAGTAATTGGCTTCAGTAGACTTTAAAATCAGATCTTTAAAGCTTCAAAGTAAATGTTCTTCCTACTATACCCCTTCATGGATCACAGCCTTTTGTAGTAAAGGGGCTTGTGTAACTCAATGAAGCCATCAGCCATGCTGTATAGGGCCACCCAAGACAGATGGGTCATAGTGAAGAGTTCTGACAAAACACAGTCCACTGGAGGAGGACACGGCAAGCCACTCCAGTATTCCTGCCGTGAGAACCCCATGAACAGTATGAGGCCAAAAAACATGACACTGGAAGATGAGCACCACAATCAAAAGGTGTGCACCATGCTCCTGGGGAAGCGTGGAGGGCAGTCGTTACTAGCTCCAGAAAAATGCAGTGGCAGGACCAAAAGCGGGCATGACGCTCAGTGGTGAGGATGTGTCTGATGGGTAAAGTCAAGTCTGACGCTGTAAAGAGCAATACTGAATAAGAACCTGGAACGTTAGGTCCATGAGTCAAGGCAAATTGGATATGGTGAAGCAGGAGATGGCAAGAATGAACATCTTAGGGATCACTGAACTTATATAGATGAGAATGGGCAAATTTAATTCAGATGACTGTTATATCTACTACTGTGGGCTAGAATCGCTTAGGAGAAAGGGAGTAGCCCTTCTAGTCAACCAGAGTTCTAAATGCAGTACTTGGGTGCAATCTCAAAAAAAAAAAAATAATGATAATTGCAGTTCGTTTCCAAGGCAAACTGTTCAATATCACACTAATCTTAAGTCTATGCCCTAACCACTAATGCCAAAGAAGCTGAAGTTGAACAGTTCTATGAAGTAGAACTGCCGTAGTTCTCGAACTACACCTTCTAGAACAAACACCAAAAAAAGATGTCCTTTTCATCACAGGGCATTGGAATACAAAGTCCAATAGGAAGTCAAGGGACACCCAGAATAACAGGCAAGTTTTGCCTTGGAGTGCAAAAGCAGGGCAAAGGCTAATGGACTTTTGTCAAAAGAACATGCTGGTCATAGCAAACACCCTTTTCCAACAACCAAGAGACAACTATACACATGGATATCACCAGATGGTCAATACCAAAATCAGACTGATTATGTTCTTTGCAGCTGAAGATGGAACAGCTCTATACAGTCAGCAAAAACAAGACCTGGGGCTGACTCTGGCTCAGATCACGAGCTCCTAGTAGCAAAACTCAGGTTTAAAGTGAAGAACGTAGGGAAAACAACTAGGTCATTTAGATATGACTTAAATTAAATCCCTTATGATTATACAGTGGAGGTGCAAATGGATTCAAGAGATGAGATCTGGCACAGAAAGTGTCTACCAGATTCATAACACTGAAAGAGATTCATACAGTTGTACATTAGTTTATTGAAAGAGGTTCATATGTTTGTATATGAGCTTATATACAAAGTTCATCACCATAAAGAGGTTCATAATGTTGTATAGGAGGCAGTGACCAAACTACTCTAAAGAAAAAGAAATGCAAGAAGGTAAAGTGATTGTCTGAGGAGACTTTACAAAGAGCTGAGGAAAGGAGAGAAGGGAAAGGCAAGGGAGAAAGGGAAAGATATACTCAACTGAATGCAGAGATCCAGAGAATACCTAGAAGAAATAAGAAGCCCTTCTTAAATGAACAATGCAAAGAAATATAGGAAAACAACACAATGGGAAAGACTAGAGATCTATTCAAGAAAACTGGAGACATCAAGAGAACATTTCATATAAGAACGGGCACCATAAAGGACAGAAATGGTAAGCTCCTAATAGAAGGAGAAGATAGTCAGAAGAGGTGGCACAAATACACAGAACAGAACACCAGTTGGTGTGGCCACTCACCTAGAGCCAGACATCCTGGAGTGTGAAGTCAAGGGGGCCTTAGGAAACATTACTACTAACAAAGCTAGTGTAGGTGATGGAATTCCAGTTGAGCTATTTAAAATTCTCANAGCTCCTAATAGAAGGAGAAGATAGTCAGAAGAGGTGGCACAAATACACAGAACAGAACACCAGTTGGTGTGGCCACTCACCTAGAGCCAGACATCCTGGAGTGTGAAGTCAAGGGGGCCTTAGGAAACATTACTACTAACAAAGCTAGTGTAGGTGATGGAATTCCAGTTGAGCTATTTAAAATTCTCAAAGATGATGCTGTTAAAGTGCTACACTCAATATGTTAACAAATTTGGAAAATTCGGTAGTGGCTACAAGACTGGAAAAGGTCACAGTTTTCACTCCAATCCCAAAGAAAGGTAATGTCAAAGAATGTTCAAACTACCATACAACTGTACTCA
>SJYA01007328.1:4650-16981 GCA_006410615.1 Neotragus moschatus
CCGGGAAGCGCCAGGACCTCTGGCGGCTGCCTGCAGGGCTGGAGGCTTGAATGATACAGAGGTCACGTGGAGTACAGGAGCAATTGTCGCGCATCAACGAACAAAGAGAAAGACCATATATGGTGGAAAATATCTCTGTGTTGAAGTGCATGAAGGCGGCAGGTATGGAGCTGCCTGTTCACCAGGAAAATAAACAGACTAGGCGCAGTGCAGGGCCAAGCAGCGTGCGTGAGTCAAGGACAAAAGAGCTGACAGCAAAATGTCCTTTTTTACGCTGGATTGCTGGGGGGCCGACAGGGACAGAGCTGCAAGTTCACTACGAATACGGAAAGACAGACCAAGTGCAGTACAGGGGCTACAACTGGGCGTCAATGCATGAATAGAAAATGCATATACACAGATATATTCTGTAACTTTACATCGCAGGAGAGTGCCTTTTCCTCACCAAACGACCGGGCACTAAATAGACAGAGCTGCTAGGCCATAAGAGGACGCAGAAAGAGACGCAAGGTGCTGTTCAAGAGCACATAAGGGAGCATATTCAAGTGTAGTGAAGAATCACTGAAAGGGCAGTACTTTCTTTCTCTTCGAACCGCTACGTGAAGACTTTCGGCAGCAGACGCGCTAGCCGCACTATGTCTTGCAGAAGACGTGCGACACGGCTCGGCTTCCGCCTCCACCGCAACGGCGAGGCCCTCAGTGCAACTGCAAGAAGCGTCATGAGAACGGGTCACGAAGCCAGAGAAGAAGAACAGGAAGAAGGAGGAGGCGGAGAAGGAGAAAAAGGTGAAGGAGGAGAAGAAGCAGGAGAGAAAGAAGCACCAAAAGGGAGTGCTTGTAGGTTTGTCAAAGAAAGGAGACTAAACATCGCGCTTAACTCTGCTCTTCGAAAGGTGGAGCCTGCATAGTAGAAGCACTCCGCAGCGTAAGGCGACACAAGAGTCCTGCGCCTGAGCAGCAGACGCTATTCGGCAGGAGCCTCCATCGAGAAAGTAGAAAATGTAGACAACAATGGAACAAGCTCATGTAAACGTATGAGGCATTCACCAGTACCTGGGCGGAGCCACTGCACATAGATCGGCAGACGAAGCGGACTGTACACCGAGCGTCACGCGATTGTGTGCGTCATCTCACAGAAAGGTGTCCCCGCACCACCGATGCTATTTAGCACCGTCTAACAAAGTTAGGACAGTAGACACCCGTCTGCCGAACACAACACATATTGGGTCCCTCCACCAGTAGCTAGCCAGAGCCGTTGCACGTGGATCTGTGGAGGAAGTGAGGTGCACATGCGCTTGAAGTCAAGCGGACGTGTGTACCCTCGCGTAGGGAGCCGCCACATCAGCGGCAGAGGCTATCTAGCACCGTCTGAAGAGGTAATCACGGTAGACATTGATGAAACAAACTCCCTAAATACTGCAAAGGTCCACCAGTGGCTAGCTAGAGCCATTGGAAGTGGCTCTGTGGACGAAGTGATGTGCACATACGCCTGAAGCCAGGCGGATACGTGCGCCGTCGCACAGGAATGTGCCCGGCCAATAGCGGAAGCTATTTAGGGCAGTCTGAAGGAGTAAAGACAGTAGATATTCAGGAGACAAACTCCGTGAACGCTGCAGGCGTCCACCAGTAGCTAGCTAGAGCCATTGCACGTAGATCTGTGGACGAAGTGAGCCGTGCGTACACCTGCGAGTCGGACGGATGGGGGCGCGACCGCGCCGGTAGCGGTCGCGGCACCCACTCTACGGCAGCGCACGTGGTAGAGGTCCCAACAATGGAGAATGCCCTCTGAGAGAACAACAGTATACCCATTTTGCCCAGCACATGGTGGTTGGGAGAGCAAACGTTTATCTGTGAGGGTGCACGCCGGTGGGACATGTCCTCCCCAGCGCTCAATGGCTGCTCTGCATGTAGGTGCGCCCGCCACACGGCTGCACCGGTGCCGCCGCCATACTTCTGCTTCACTGTAGCGATTTATGTGATCTCTAGAAGAATCCGGCCCTTGTTGTTACAGGTCACCTATCACTACAAATTTCTGTCCGCCCGTGCGACCGGCTTTTCACTTGAGTTTTTTTGCGCCTGATTGCACGGGAGGCCTGAAAGCTACAGCCCTGCAGTTCCTGCTCTGGCCTTACGCCATGAGCACGACTACGATCCGTGTATCCATTCAGATGAGTTTTCTGTGGCCTACAGTCCTGGGGATACTGCTTTCCCCGTACAGCATGAGCACTGGAACACATTCTACTACTATTCAGATGAGTTCTCTGTGCCGTGCGGTCCTGACAATGCTGCTCTCGCATTATAGCATGACATGAACGTTCATGCAAATGACTCCTGAGTCGCCAACAGCCCCAATGACACCGCTGTATCGGTATACCACGAGCAACAGAACACATTTCGCTTCCGTTTAAATGAGCTTCCTGTGGCATGGAGTCCTGACGATGCTTCTCTCGCGTTATAGCACAAGCCTAATTCTATGCAGATGGGTTTTCTGCGCCCTAGGTTCACGAAAGTGAACCTGTGGACTTACAGCAAGAGCACTGACACGCTCTGGTCCTTTTCAAATAAGTCTTTTGCGCGCTACGGTGTGGAGGATACTGCTGTTGCTTCCGAGCGTGAGCAACGGCGCGCAATCTACTTTGATTCAGATGTGCTGGATGTGCATCATTGCAAACGTTTGCCGTTAGCGATGATGTTATTCTTGCATCTTTAGCAATGTCAGCACCGAACAAAACAGTCTGTTACACGTACGCATGTAGGTATACATACGTGGTTGCCATGGTTGTACAACCGCCGGCTACCCTTCCGCAGCCACCCGCATACTGATGCTTCGACCGCCACAACACTGCAACAGACCAGAATCCAACGGTTTGAACATCTAATCCGTCGTACAACATGAGAATCATTATGGTCTAGGGCTCGCCGTGTGGGGCGGTTGCAATCTGACCGTCGCATTATACTTGGGTTCGTTGCAAATGACGCTGACTGTTGTGTATCCTCTACATTGCCTTATATTTGATGTATAGGACTCGAAGTCTGCCGGTATAAGGCGACAACTCCTGTCAGACGTGGCCGTTCCTGTTAAGCGTTCCTCGCGTTGCCCTATACTTGCTGTACAACGCTTTGAGTCGTAGGTATAAGTGAGCGGCTCCTCTCAGACCCGGCGCTGACCATAGTATGGACTCTGCGTCCCCCATTACACTTGCCGTACAACGCTCGGTAGACTCTGTTACACCTGCAGCTGGCTTTTGTGGCGTCCCGTACGTCGCCTGACGCTTGCTGCACAACAGTGGAGTCTACAGGTGCAAGTCGGCAGCTTTTGTCAGACTTTACTCTACAGACGTGCATCCTATAGGTTGCATTACACTTGCTGCACATTACTTTGAAGTCTACCGATCTAAGTGGGTAGTCTCTGTCACATTTGACGTTGCTGTTCCCACTCATGCGTGTACTGTCGGATAATATGTGCAGTGCAACGGTGGCACCTGTCCGCAGGCTGGCGCTGTGGGTACCGCGATTTGTAGTTGCCTCTCAGGAGGAAGGACGGTCTTGCCTCCCTCTTGCTGCTCCGCCTCAGGCTGTTACGGCTGCGACGCTCTGCAGGTGCTCTGTTCGTAGCTTTTTAATGAGACGTAAACTATTCCGCGTTCCTCGTCGCTCGCTGCAGGCTCTCATGGCCGGGGTACTCGGTTGTTTCTTCTCCGTAGTCAATCGCGGATCCTCTGATTGCTGCGCTGTCACGTCCTCCTTTTCCTCAGCATTTGGCGCTCGAACGGTGCGCAGATGCTGGTGCATTCACTCACTCGTCAACTTCGCTATCGCGCTCACTGCTTTATGCGCTGCACACACTCCTCTCTCTTTTTTAAATATATAAACATATATGCATATATATGTATATAGGCATATGTATATGAGGTACATAGTGATAGACTTGCACCGCGTACATGTTGTTGCTACTGGTGCTGAAAACAATGCACCTGCCACGCCTTGTACGGCTCTGTGTCTCTATGTCGGTGATTCGCTCCGCGTATTCGCTACATAGCAAAATCCACTCCCGTCAGTCCGTTACTCCTGTGGCTGCTGCACATCCTGATACGCCTCCCCACTGAAAAGTCCCTGTGTGTCGTAGTTGCTCTGGGGTGTCCTACACTTGACTTGTACTGCACGGACTGTACGTCATCTACCACTGCCACCTGTCACTCAGTACCTGCAGCGCTGCTTGCAGTGTCTGGCACATTGCTGTCTCGAAAACTCGCTGTTCTCATCCCTTTGACACAGAGATTTCGACGCTTCACCGAACACACACGATCCAGTAGGGACTACTAGTGTATAGTAGCATGTTATCTAGTTCAAGTGTCCGTATAAATTTCCCGAGAAATAGATGCAGCCAACATGGGGCACCGGCAGCCCAACTGCACTTCCTATGACGGTAGGCACATAAAAGAGGAGATGAGAGCTGCTGCGCGAGCACCTGCTACAGAGGCGGTCTCTCCTCACTGGAGAAACTACTTCCACGTGCTCCAGCGTAAGAAGCCTGGGCGTTCAAAAGAATCAAGCAGCCCTGCAGACTACACGCTCACCAGTTTCTCTACAGCGAAGGCACAAATCTCTGAATCCTCGCGTGCGTGCACGCTGGGTGTACGTCGAGGATTTGTAAACCGTTTGAGACAGTTCATAAGTGGGTCTGGGCGGAGGAAAAGGCGTAAAAGCGAGGGACCTCACGCCTGAGGAGGGTGCCACTCAGAAAAGCTGACCGGCCAGGCGCCACAGGCGAAAGCAGATGTGTCCAACATTTTCTCGTACAAAAAAACTCTGAAAGCGGCTTAGCACTCGTAATCTAGTCTTTTGCTTTCGAACATAAATTAGCTCCCCGCCTGTGCAACACTGGCTAAGAATATGCTTATGAGCCAATTTACACTCGGAGGCTGGTTTTCGGGTAGTGCACCCACGAATACTGCAGCCGATATATCGGTGCTACCTGCGAGGAGAAAGCGGGCACATAAATGCACGGGGGCGCCCACGTGGGTCTCTGCAGATACGGGGGCACTGGTGCTGCTGAAATCATACGCCCTCCAACTAACAGCTCCAAGGCAGAGCTTCAGATGGGCTAGACTCAAGAGTCGGCTGAACAGTCACGTTCACAATGACGCTGCACGCCAGTTTTCGTCTACTTTTGTAAGTGTGTGCCTGGCTCAGAATCTTAGGTTTCGCACGGAAGAGAATAATGCAGTCGCATGTGCAGGGCGCTAACCTTGAACGCTCAGTACAGGCAGAACACGAAGCTGCAGAATCATATGCGGCAGACGGGTGAGCAGCTATAAAGCCGGTCATGCATCCACACGTAAGTAACCGAGGAAGGCGTAAAGGACGGTACATCCTTAGTATAAGCAGAGCGTAGAACGGCAGATTATATGCGCCGGAGGCGTGAGCACCTGCTGAGGCTGTCGCGCATCCGCAGGTAAGTAGTCAAGGGGGGTGTAAAGGACGATATATACGACGGTGCACCTGTCGGCGAACAGCGGCGACGTGGCCACCCGCGCAAGTAGTATCAAAGAGACGGGTAGTGCATACCGAAACATTTGTCTTCGCAACTGGGTCCGCGGTAAGAGCCTCAGATAGAAAAGAGCATGTCGGCTCCGCTATGTACACAGCAGACACCTCCGAGTGGATCTAGATGGCACGCGCAAGACAGAAAGCTTATGCGGAGTAGAGGAGCTGTAGTCGCTGCAGTATGAATGACGTGCTCCCCATCTTCTTTTTCAGAGGAATGGCTCGAGAAAGGACTGCAGTTCGACTAGCGTACGAGCTAAGTGCTCTAGAGATTATCCACGTCTGCACAGCCGGGAGTGAGGCAATCTAGCGGCAACGAGGCCTGCAAGATTGCAACGGAAGACAACCTACGTCGAATGTGTAACAGTCAGGTCCTAGCGGATTGTCCAGAGGAAGCCTGTGTTAACCGGCTGAGTACTACGACTTCGATCAAAGGAGACTTCACCGAAGCGGCACTGAAAGCGGGACGTAGCGAGAAAAGATCCTCTGGTAGACGCGGGCCCGTTTATTGGGGGCGCGCGGTCACTCGCCTTCCATGCCGGTGCTAAATGGTTCTTGCTCGGCGGAATAACTCGAAGGTGCTGCTGCGGAGTCCGTTCCCGTCCTGAGAGGGCAAGAAAAAGCCACCGGCAAGGTCCACGAATCGCAACTTTGCACGAGGAATGCTAAAGTGTGCCGGCGTTCCGCCACAGAAAGTTGTTCCAGCGGAAGGAACTGATAGCTGTCAGACGTGTGTGCTAAGCTACCTATGCTCAGGCTGAGGCGATCGGTCTTCCAAGGGAGGTGTCTAGAGCATCTGTGGTACTCAGCGTATGGTAGTACAGAAGACAGTTACGCAATGGTATACCCGACCTGAGTCCTAGTGCATCTCGAGGGAACAATAGGTGTTCGCTTGTATGGCGCGCTCGTGTACGCGTCCGTTTCTCTATACCCAAGGCTAGGGATTTGTATGTGCTCGTCGACCTTCTTCAGGAGGAGACTTCCAGGCCCGGGTCCCTGACATGTCAGTGGAGCGATGAGTGCCAATAAACCGAACGTGGCTGCACAAAACACAGCTGCAAGCGAGCGATTTCGTTGCTGTAGAAGTCGTTGGTCACGCGCTGATGCGACTGTGTGCGTGCATCTCTGAGGTTTTTGGGTGATCACTAGTGCACACGTGAGAGATGGGCACACCACCTCAGTACGTCGGGATCCGCATGGCGCACACACGCTTTTTTCGTGCAGCTAGATGACGTCTCTTTGCACTAGAACGTCGGTAGATACCGAGAGTGACGTCTAGGGAAAAAGCCAACTTTTTTACATTAGAGGTGAGAAGCTTCATTATGTGCTTTGCAAAGGTCAGTCCTCTCTGCGACGGTTCAGTGCAGCACGCCCTTGGAGGAAGCCCTTCTAGCTTATTGGCTTTTATGAAGACTTCTGCATGGAGCGGAGGAAGAAGGGTATATTTCTGCTCTCTTGTCGAACAGTCAGGCGGACGAGTTACTCACATGATCACAGACTTACACTCCGGCAGCCGGAGCAGTAAGGGATTCACTGACAGCACCGCCAATGGGCTGTCATACGAAGCAATGGGCGCACGCGCCACACGTCTGCGAAAGCAGCGAGAAGTAGTGCTCATCTGTGAGATGTCTGAGGTCCTGCCAATATCTACCATTTAGCAGAGGTTTTTTACCGTACGACCGTTTTTGATAAGACCGCGCGCGCCACGCTCAAGGACGCGCAGTGAATAGTGTTGGTTTCCACTTTGCCGGGACCCCGTACGCGAAGGCTACGCGTAGCAATTCTTGATCGATATAGCTCAGAAACAATGGCATTAGCAAATTGTCTCTGAGAATTCCGTTCGCACGGGCTGCTTCGGCCTGGGGGATGAAGAAAATGCTCAGAGTTTCTGAAACAGAACCAATCAAACTCGACTTCCGTTGCTTAGCAGACGGGGGCGTCTGCCAGGCACCTTAGATCAGCTCCCCCTCACCGTAGTGCTGCTGCCTCACTGTATTGCTGCTCCGTTCTCCTTTATTTTTCTATTTCTAGCCTCCCTCCTAGTTTGAACCCCACCCAGGGCCCCTCCCAGTTTGCATGAGGGTAGGGGGCTACATGACATCAACAGCAGGTGCCGCCAAAACCGCTGTGTTTCTCCGTGTCTATCATCGTTACAGGCTCATCACACTACACCGCTAGGGTACGTGAGGGAAGACGAGTGATTCTAATGCTCTGAAAGTCTTGTTCCGGATGCGCGCGGCGTATTGTGCGTCCGTGACCCTCAACTTTGGAGCGTTCGACGCTGTTGTCGAGTTTAGCCCTTAGTGCTGAGACATTGGACAACGGGTCCGGGGCCTGAGGGTCTACGTGCGCTCTGAAGCGTACGCTCCTTGTCAGTAAGCTTCACTCCCGTGGGCTGTTCCTGCTCAGTGTGTTTTTGATGCCTTTTTCTTTCATGGATGGATGCCATCGATTCATTCGGTCCTTTACTCTCAGTCAGGAGGCGCATTCCCTAGAACTTCCATGTGTAACTCACTGGAAACCCGCCTTGTAAAGTCAAAACCGGCACATCAGAGAGCAGCTATCATGTTGTGACTTGACACCCCGTGCATGGGGCGCGCGCTTTTTACATCAGGTAGTACTCACGCCTGTAGGCGCACAGACATATTCCCGACGGAGATAATTGTGTACAGTAGAGGCCCCCTGTCATTTTCTGACCAGGGCTCTCGCGCACGAGATGTGCGCCTCTGGCATTAGCCGTGGCTTACCTGTCTTATGAGCTACAGACACGCATCGTGAAGTTGAACGGGTACGCTTGAGGGTGGCTTTCGTCTTACGAATACAGTTCCTCTGTATGAGTTTCACGCTACTGACGCCAGGAGTCCGCGTGGCATTTTCCCGTATGCGTCGGGCGGGGTCAGACACATTGTCCTGAGCGAGTCAAGGCGCGCTCGACATCCGCGAAGGGCCGCTACACACGCCGACAAAAAAGGACTACAGCTGTTCCTGTAGTTCCGACAAGTACATGATATGCGAAGCGGAGAAACACTTGAGTTTGTCGAACAGAAAGTAGACCCTTCTGGGACGGAACACGGCTAGGTGTCTCACTGGTACCTGCTTGCTTTACGAGGAGCAGCCCTTGACACAAGCGCCTGCCGCCGAGAGCACGTTCCACGGTACACTCCGGCTACGAGGGCATCCGGACAACCAAGCAAAGACCTAAAGCTCTACTCGCCAACTCCTGGGAACGAATTCATCGTATTCTCGTGCAGGCCGAGAACGCTGATGTCGGCCTTCTGGAAGCGAGCTGCGCTGATAGACAGCTCGTCAAGAGTCGACGCCGACTCTTTGGTCTCCCTGGTTCTTCATCGGTATCCAGTCCGCTGGGATTTCGTCAAGGTAAGGAGCTTGTTATGACAGGCGAAGCACCGCGGGTGCGCTTCGTCGCTGCCTTCGTGCTAGCGCATTCCCTGGCTACCACAAGCTCGCGTGAGCTATCAATGGTTCTGCGTGAAACTCTCTAAAACAGGGCGTACACAGGGCCAAGCACCACCACAGCTACGGATACTTATTTGCGCCTTTTGGAGTTGCTTCCATATGTAAAAGCGCTTGCTGTTGTCATATACGCGCATGTCTATATTGTGTGCACCTACGCCGGTTAGCCTTCGGAGCTTCGTGCAGAAAGTAGACTCCTTCATTGAGGAGTGTGCCTGTAAATACGTATAATATGCATATGTATGTGTACACTTATGATGCACAGATGGGGTGCGGCCCCATGCGCGTCTCACGTGGATCCGTCTCCAGCCTGTCACGAGCGAGCGCACCGTGTACATTCGTCGTCGGCCCCGCTCACGTCATGCCTGCTCTAGTCGTCCGTGTTGCTATTGAAGAGAAACAGAGATGCATTTTTCTCCAACACACGTGGTGACATTTTGTTATGTGGCGGTCTACCCGACTCCTCCACAGCTGGACCTCCCACGACCTCCCCGCTGCCGCCTCCGGCCGCGACGGTGTTCTGCCTCCGCGTATCAACTAGCGCCGCACTTCCTTGATGCTGACCCCCACATGTCTTGTGACTCTCCGTCGGCGTGGCACTTCCCTGCGTCCTTCGCTGGTGCTGCGCCCGCCCTCCTCATCGCCACCACTGCTTCCTGCTGCGCTGCTTCTATTCTGCCAGTTCTTCCAGGGGCATATATGGAAGTAGGTGTCGGTCGCTCGGGCGCTGGTGTCTTGCCCGCCCGTGTACTCCTTGACCTGCACGGTGCATTTCTGCACCGGTGCCCCGCCCTGTCTCCGTTCGCTTTCTGTGCCTTCCGGTATATCTAGCACACAGGGTTCCACCCTTACAATGCGGAATACTGTGCCGCAGAACGTAGTGATGTTGTGCAGTTTCCTACTGTCTGGGCTGTCTGGCTATCGGATCTATGTTCGATAACTGTACCCTGCAGAAGCTACTGTCCCTTCGCGCCGCAGCCTCTCTACTATAGTACGACAGTCGCTCTGCGAATGCTTCCGTCAGGCAGTGTGGTTGGTGGTGCACCGCTTAGTGTCGGCGGCTGGGGGGGTCCCTTGTATAATACAGTATCGTCTGCCCTGCGGAATTCTTGCTTAGCAGTATGCACCGTGATGTTTGCTTGAAACATCAGACGTGTTGGCGTGTAAATTTATTTCTGACGCTTCCAACGGGGCTCCAGCCCACCACGTGACACTCTCTTCAGCCGCTTGATGTGTTCACATAGAACTGCTTTTCTATATCCTTCCACTCTCTTCAGCCGCCTGGCACGTCGACACACATCGGGCCTTTTCTATCCTTCCAGCACGACTGCGTATCTTCGGCGTGAAGCCGTGCGCTTTATGGGCGGCTTGCCGGAACGACATGGTCCTGTGAGGCGGTTGCTGGTGTATCATTTCACAGCTCGTTGCATGCTGTAATAACTGGAAATTTTACGATCAGGGGCTCTCGGCTCTGTATCTACACGCCTGTTCTCATATGCATTGCTGACGATGAGGGCGGACGTCCTTACAAGCACGATGGGAAGCGTGTCCGACCACCTGCAACGTCCACTAGCAAGGTGGCGCAGGAAGCAGGCTTCTCGGCCCGGCTGGCGGCGCTTCGACTTCTTGCGTCGGCCGGTTGATTCCGCGGCTGCGTTATATCGGGTGCTCTCACCCTTCCTTCTTCCTCTCCGCAACCCCCTCTCTCGTGTGCGTCTGCTCTTCACGTGTGGTCTGAAAGGACGCCCGCCCGCTGCTGCAGGGTTCTGCGGGTCTGTGAATCCATCCACATTACATATCCAGACATGGTCGCGACCTCGTGCAAACTACGCAGCCGCAACATGCCGCATCTCTGGAGGTAGCCACGCTCTGACAGCGTCACACCGCGCTAGAAGGGTCTTCCGTCGGTCTCCCGCGCCCATTTTCAGGCGCATAGATTCGTGTGCCTCTGCTGACTGCCTGGCGGGCTGTCAGCGGAACACCGACAGTCAACCTAGCTGTCTCCTTTTCGCAACCTCGTCGCACGGGGGCACCCGAAGAGCTCTCAGTGACGAAAGTTGCAGATACGTAGCGCGTCATACCGCAGGAGCCACTCCAGGTGGTCACACGCCCGGAGGCGGTTACAGTCCTAGCTCACGCTTCAAGAGAACGACGTCTGGCAGTGCAGACTGCTCGCGCTCGTTAAGCAGCATGGCTTCTTCTTCCCAAGACACTTCGTACCAGCAACTCGTTAGTGAGGCGCGCAGCTACATCAGCAAGCAGCAGTTAGGCGCCTACATAGACGGCCACTGGATCGCACACGATGCAGATCCATCGCGCTTTCCTCAGCGGCTTTTACAGCTTTTGCAGCAAACGCCCCATAATCAGAGCCATGATAACCTCGCTGAACGACAGCCTTCACGGCAGCGTCAGCAGCAAGGCGGGCACGCCGAGCAGCGCTCGCTGCATTCTCCGGAGGAAGCAGTCCCCGCGTCTGCGCTGTCATTTGCATCTTTTGAAGTTAGAGATCCCGCCACGGGTGAACTAGTCTGTTTGTTGCCTGCTTTGGACGGTCCCTATGTTCGAGCAGCCGTAGGGGCAGCTGCACGAGCACAGCACACGGTATGGGGGCACGACCAGTCTCCCCCGGCCCGAAGACACCACCTTCTACAGGAATGGGAAGGCTTAGTGCAAGAGGAGAAAGAGTCTTTGGCCCGTGTGCTGGTGCTCGAAACCGGCAAACCTCTTCCGGAAGCTCGAGGCGAACTCCAGTACGCGTGCACCTTCATTAAATGGTTTGCTGAGCAGCTTCGCCGCGACAATGGAGTCGTGATACCCAGTCCTAGCGGCACGCAGACGCTGATGGCAGCCTACCGGCAGCCAATAGGAGTGTGTGCCTTGATCACACCGTGGAATATGCCAGCTGCGATGCTTACGCGAAAAGCAGCTGCAGCGCTTGCTGCTGGCTGCTGCTGCGTCTGCAAACTTCCGGTGGAGGCGCCTCTCACTGCTCTCTGTATGGGGCGGCTGGCCGAGAGAGCAGGCATCCCAGCTGGGGTGTTGAATCTGGTTACGACTGATCACAAAGGAGCGCGTGTGTTCGCAGACGAAGTCAGCAGACAGACGATAGTGCGGAAAATATCTTTTACAGGCTCTACACGGGTAGGAAGGGTTTTGATGCAGCAGGCCGCGTTGACCATGAAGCGCATAAGCTTAGAACTCGGCGGCAATGCGCCGTTCATCATCTTTGAGGATGCTGACATAGATGAAGCTGTGCAAGCGCTTGTTGCCTGCAAGTTCAGAAATGCAGGGCAAACCTGTGTATGTGCGA
>SJYA01007329.1:0-18683 GCA_006410615.1 Neotragus moschatus
TGGCAAAACTCTATTAGCCTTTGCCCTGCTTCATTCCATATTCCATGGCCAAATTTGCCTGTTACTCCAAGTGTTTCTTGACTTCCTACTTTTGCATTCCAATAAGCATGGCACACATGAATTTCTTTACAAAACAGAAATAGAGTCACAGATATAAAAACAAACTTATGGTTACCAAAGGAAAAAAGTTGCAGGGAAGAGAGGATAAACTAGGAAGTTGTCATGGACATGTACACTCTATTATGTACGAAATAGATCACTAATAAGGGCCTACAGGATAAGACTGGGAACTCCTCTCTGTTCTCTCTAATGCCCAATATGGGAAAAGAATCTTAAAAGAGTATGTACATGTATATGCACAACTGATTCACTTTGCTATCTAACAGACATTAACACATCTCTGTAAATCAACTGTATTCTAATAAAATTTTTTAAAAAGAGAAATCATATGATTATCTCAACAGATTAAAAAAAAAAGACTTTTACAAAGTTCAGCATCCATTTATCATAAAAGCTAAGTGAGTTCAGAGGGAACATACTTCAACATAATAAAGACCAAATAACACATATACACAACTATCATACTCAGTAGTAAAAAGCTAGAAATATTTCCTCTAAGAACAGAAACAAAACTAGGATGCTATTCTTTGTCACGTCGTTTTGAAAGTCCTAGCTCCAGCAATCATAAAAGAAAAATAAGTAAAAAGAATGCAAGTTAAGAAGGAAGAAGTATTAATAGAACTATTTTTTGCACATGACATCATACTATATTTAAGAAATCCCAAAGAAATCACCCAAAGCCCCTAGAATTCATCAATGAATTCAGTAAAGCTCTAGTATTCAAGATTAATAAATCTGTTGCATTTCTATTCATTAGAAAAAAACTATCAGAAATAGAAATTAAGAGAATAATCTCATTTGCAACTACATCAAAAAAGAATAAAATTCCTGGGAATAAATCTCACTTAGACGGTAAAAGACATGTACTCAGAAAACACACTGGCAAAAGAAATTGAAGATTACACAAACAGATAGAAATGTATACTGTGTTCATGGATTGGAAGAATTAGTATTTTTAATATCAGTATACTTCCAAAGGCAATCTACGGTTTCATGTAATCTCTACCAAAATGCAAATGATTTTTTTTTTTCACAGAACTAAAACAAATAGTTCTAAAGATTTTTGGAATCACAAAAGCATCCGAATAGCCAAAACTATTTTGAGAAAGACAAACAATGCTGAAAATATCAGGTTCCCTGACTCCAAAGTACACTACAAAGTTACAATAATAAAATAAGTATGATATTACACAAAAACAGACACATAATCAATGGAACAGAATAGGAGCTCAGAAATAAATATACAAGAGAGAATGATATCTTTTTAAATAAATGTTGTTGGGAAAACTGAACAGTTACATGCCAAAGAATCTAACTGGACTACTCTCTGACACCATGCACATAAAATCAATTTGAAAAATTGAAAGTATCAATTACTTGCCATTTGGTAAGTAGATTAAAGACTTAAATGTGACACTTGAAATCATAAAACTTCTGAAAGAAAACATAAACAGTACACTTTTATATTGGTCTTGCAAATAAATATGGATATATCTCCCCAGGCAAGGGAGACAGAAACAAAAGTAAACAAATGGAACTATATCAAATTAGGAAGCTTTTGTAGAGGAAAAGAAGCTATCTATAGAATGGAAAGGTCACCTGCTGAATTCAAGAAGATATTTACAAATACTACATCCCATGAGGCATTAATATTCAAAGTATACAAAGAACTCACATAAGTCAACACAGAAAAGAAAACCTATTAAAAAGTGGAAAGATGACCTTAATAGACATTTTTTTTCCCAAAAAAAATGCATGCAGATGGCCAAGAGGCATATGAAGAGACAATTAACATCACTAATCAGAAAGGAAATCAAATCAAAACTACAATGAGATATAATCTCACACCTGGTAGAATTTCTACTATCAAAAAGACCACAAATAACTGGTATTGTTATAGAATGTACACAGCATGAAGAATATAGTCAATAATCATGTAATATCTTTATTTGGTGATGTTTCATAAATAGGCTTATCATAGCCAAGTGGTCATTTTGAAATGTATAGAAATATTAAATCACTATATTATGTACCAGGAACTGATATAGTAATTTAGGTCAATTATACCAAAAAACAAACAAACCTATTCCGAATAAGATGAGATTTGCAGGTACTAGAGGAGGAAATTAAGGGGAGGTAGAACTGAATGAAGGCAATCAAAAGTACAAACTTCCAGTTTCAAGATAATTAAGTACTAGGGATGTAATATATAACATGACAAATGTAAGTAACATTGCACTTATGTTGTATGTGAAAGCTGTTAAGAGGATAAATACTAAGGGTTCTTATAAAAAAATTGCATGCGAGGCTTCAACACACAGAGTTTGAATAATTTGTTAGTTGAATCAATCAAAAAAATAAATAAGATGAGTGGATACAGTAAATAATACAGTAAACTTGTTTCATTTGGATCTGTATACATTTACAATATATTTTCAACTTTGCTGGCCATTAAACCCAGTACCAAAACAAACCAAAATTATAACCAGATCTTCAAATGCCTGAATCTTAAAGAATGAAAGCAAAGTTTCAAAACGAAGGAAATGTATTTAATCAAACTGCTCTCTCACAAACTAATGATAAATAAAAACATACTTGAAGATACAGAACATGCTACTAGATTTTATTAATAAATTATAAAAACAATATTTTAGGGAAAATTAAAAGATTTTCCTCTTGTGAAAAAACTAAATTGAAATATTCTTTATTTCATACTTCTTAATATCCAATTTCCATGGTTTACCTAAGAGTTTACATATACTCTGCCATTAGAAAATATGCAATCACTCTTCTACACATTGGCATAGCCTGTGTGTTGCTCAAATTTCTCTACCCATCTGATATGTTCCTTCTCTGTCTTATCATGATTTCACTTATGGGATATGGATTCTACTCCAACCAAGATATTTTACATACTTTTATGCTTGCTCTAGAAGTATTTGGTCCATTTCAATCATGTACGTTTTATTTCTTCCAATTGTAAAGGAAAATCAACCACTTTTCTCCACAAATTGTTTTAATGTCCAAATACATTAAACTGATAAGATATAGCTAATGTTCAAACATATTTTGGGTCATAATAAATGCAAATTATTATAAATATCACTAAATTTACATTATAATGTGTATTCTTTTTTATTAATAGAATAATGAAAAATTTGTATATTACTATCATCACAATATTAAAAGTCTTTCATAAGACAACCATGTCCACAGGATGCTATGTGGTTCCTTTGTCTACCATCTGTCTGACCTATATTCTAACTTTCTTT
Source organism: Neotragus moschatus (assembly GCA_006410615.1). Taxonomy (NCBI): domain Eukaryota; kingdom Metazoa; phylum Chordata; class Mammalia; order Artiodactyla; family Bovidae; genus Neotragus; species Neotragus moschatus. Next base: position 3,393 of record SJYA01007329.1, read on the forward strand.
ATACACATAGAATAAACAACCTAAGAATGGATACAAAACTAATATACAGAAATACTAAGAGCAAAGTATCAAAAGCATAATACAATTTCATTTATAACTACATCGAAATAATAAAATAAGAAACTAATCTAAGAAGGTATTATAAAAGAACTTTACTGAACAAACTATAAGACACTGGACAAAAATAAGTTGAAGATGACACAAACAGATAGTAAAATAAAGTATGTTCAAGGACTGGAAAAACTGTTAAAATGGCCATATTACCTCAGGCAATCTACAAATCAATGCAATCTCTATCAAAATACCAATGGTATTTTCCACAGAATTAGAACAAATATATCTACAATTTGCATGGGATCACAAAAGACACTGAGTAACCAGAGCAATCTAGAGAAATAAGAACAGAACTATAGGTGGTATGCTCTCTGGCTTCAGACTATGCTACAAAGCTACAGAAATCAAAAGAGTGTGGTATTAGCCCCATCCCCTCCCCCAAAAAAGACATGTAGACCAATAAAACGGAGTATAGAGCCCAGAAATAAGCCTGTGCACTTGTACCTACAGTCAATTAGTCTATGACAAAACAGGCAAGAATATACAGTAGGGGAAAGATAGTCTCTCCAGTAAGTGCTGCTGGGAAAACTGTGCATCTACACATAAAAGGAGCAAATTAGAACATTTTCTGATACTACATACAAAAATAAACTCAATGGATTAAATGTAAGATTAAAATCAATAAAACTTATAGAAGTAAAGATAGGCAGAACACTCTTTGATATTCAGTTTAGTTCAGTTCAGTCACTCAGCCATATCTGACTCTTTGTGACTCCATGGATTGAAGCATGCCAGGCCTCCCTGTCCATATAAATCAGCAATATTTTTTGAAATTGTTTCCTAAGGCAAAAGAAACAAAAGCAAAATTAAAAATAGGACTTAATTTAACTTAAAAGCTTTTACACAGCAAAACAAACCATCAAAAAAAAATGTAAAGACAACCTACTGAGTGGGAAGAAATATTTGCAAATGATGTGAGTGGCAAGGAGTCATTATCCAAAATATATAAGCAGGTCATATAACTCAATATCAAAAACAACAATCCAATTGAAAAACAGGCAGAAGATGCCAACAAATTTTTTTTTAAAGAAGACATAGATATGGCCAACAAGCATATGAAAATATACTCATCACTGCTATGCACAAGGAACCTACAAATCCAAACAAAAACGAGATATCACCTCGCACCTATCAGAATAGCTATTATCAAAAAGAACACAAATAAAAAATGTTGGAGAAAAGGAAAACTTGTACACTGTTTATGGGAGTGGTAGTTGGTGTAGTGACTGTGGAAAACAATGTAGAGTTTCTTAAGAAGAGTAAAAATAGAATCGGTATATAATTCAACAATTCTAATCTGGTTACATATCAAAAGAAAATGAAACTAATTGACAAATAGAAGTGTACCCTGAAATTCATAGCAGCATCATTTCCATAAGCCAAGATATGGGAGAAACTTAGGTGTCCATCAACAAATGAATAAATAAACAGAATGTAGCATACATGCAATGGAATATTACTCAGCTTTAAAAAAGAATGAAAATTTGCCTTTTGCAAAAGCATGGATGATCAAGTAGGTATTAAACTGAGTGAAATAAATCAACAGAGAAAGACAAATACTGTGTGTTATGACTTAAATGTGGAATTAAAAGAAAAAACATGAATTTAATAAAAGAGAATCAAACATACAGATATAGGGAAGAAACAATTGGTTACTGGTAGGAATAGGAAGAGGGAAGGATGCAAGATAAGGGGAGGGGCTTAAGAGGTACAAACTACTAAGTATAAAATAAGGCATAAGGATATATTGAACAGCACTAGAATCTAATAAATATTTTATAAAATTTTAAATGGAGTACAATCTACAAAAATGTTGAATCACTATGTTGCACACTGGAAATTGATATAATGCTATAAATCAACCATACCTCCATAAATCGATACAGACTAATGCAGAATTTTTGAAAGTATGTAAAACATATAGAAGAAGATAAAAATACTTGTGAAACCTCACCCCCCAAATAACCATTAATAATGTTTTCTTTGGCTTCAAATTAGATGGCAGGGTAGAAGAATGCTGTCTGGGAGTCTTGGGGAGAGGCATGGGTTCACCAGTGGCCCGCTGTGGGATCAGCACCACTGCCAGGAGCATTGGTCCAATACTGCCAGTGTGTTGGCATAAGTCCTCTTGGAGGAGATTGCCATTAGGCCTAACAAAGACTTTAGCACTACTTGGAGAGTACAAGACTCTAGGACTCGGGTGCTTCAGGCCAAACTACAGGGAGGGAGCCAGTCTCACTCATAAGCAGAAAATTGTATTAAAGATTTGCTGATCACAGCTCTGTCCACCAGAACAAGAACCCAGTTTTCCCCACAACCAGTCCCTCCTGTAAGGAAGTTGGCACAGCCCCCTCATCCTCATCCATCAGAGGGCAGACAATAAGGAAAACACATTCACAGAAAACTAACTAAAATTATTACATTGATCACAGTTTTGTGTAACTCAATGAAACTGTAAGCCATGCCATGCAGGGCCACCCAATTTGGACAGGTCATGATTGGAGACTTCTGACAAAACATGGTTAACTTGAGAAGGGAAAGACAAACCACTTCAGCATTCTTGCCTTGGGAACACCATGAACAATATGAAAAGGTAAAAATATATGACACTGAAAGATAATCCCCCCAGATCAGGAGGTCTCCAATATGCTACTGGAGAAGAGTGAAGAAATAACACCAGAAAGAATGAAGAGGTTGAACCAAAGTGTATACGATGCCCTCTTGTGGATGTGTCTGGTGGTGAAAGTAAAGTCTGATGCTGTAAAGAAAAATACTGCATAGGAATCTGGAAGATTAAGTCCATGAATCAAAGTAAATAAGATGTGGTCAAATAGAAGATGGCAATAATGAACATTGACGTTTTAGGAATCAGAGAACAAAACTGGTTAGGAAAGGGCAAATTTAATTCATATGATCATTGTATCTACTACTCGAGGCAAAAATCCCTTAGAAGAAAAGTAGTATGGACTTAACAGAAGCAGAAGATATTAAGAAGAGGTGGCAAGAATACACAGAAGAATTATACAAAAAAGATCTTCATGACCTGGATAATCACGATGGTGTGATCCCTCACCTAGAGCCAGACATTTTGGAGTGTGAAGTCAAGTGGGCCTTAGGAAGCATTACTATGAACAAAGCTAGTGGAGGTGAAGGAATTCCAGCCAAGCTATTTCAAACCCTAAAAGATGATGCTGTAAAAGTGATGCACTCAGTATGCCAACAAATTTGGAAAAGTCAACGGTGATCACAGGATGGGAAAAAGTCATTTTTAATTTCAATCCCACAGAAGGGAAATGTCAAAAATGTTCGAACTGTGACACAATTGTGCTCATTTCACATGCTAGAAACATAATATTCAAAATCCCTCAAGATATGCTTCAAAAATGCATGAACTGAGAACTTCCAGATATACAAGTTGGGTTTAGGAAAGACAGAGGAATCAGAGATTAAAATGCAATATCCATTGGATCATATAAAAAGCAAGGAAATTTTAGGGGGAAAAATTACTTATGCTTCATTGGCTATACTAACACTTTTGACTGTGTGGATCACAACAAACTATGGAAAACTCTTAAAGAGGTATGAATACCAGACAAATTTACCTGCCTCCTGACAAATCTTTATGAAAGTCAAAAAGCAACAGTTATAACTGGACAAGGAACAACAAATGGGTTCAAATTTGGGGAAAGAGTAGGTCAAGGGTGTATATTGTCATTCTGCTTATTAACTTATAAGCAGAATACATCATGCAAAATGCTAGGCTGGATGAAGCAGAAGCTGGAATCAAGATTGCCTGGAGAAATATTATACCACCCCAATGGGTGAAAGTGAAGAGGAACTAAAGAGCCTCTCGATGAAGGTAAACTAGGAGAGAGAGAGAGAGAGAAAAAAAAAAAAAACTGGCTGGACTCTGTGGGAGAGGGAGAGGGTGGGATGATTTGGGAGAATGGCATTGAAACATGTATAATATAATATATGAAACGAATCACCAGTCCAGGTTTGATGCATGATACTGGATGCTTGGGGCTGGTGCACTGAGACGACTCAGAGGAATGGTACAGGGAGGGAGGAGGAAGGGGGGGTTCAGGATGGGGAACACGTGTATACCTGTGGCAGATTCATGTTGATGTATGGCAAAACCAAAACAAGATTGTAAAGTAATTAACCTCCAATTAAAATAAACAAATTTATATTTAAAAAATTAAAAATAAATAATAAATAAGGTAAAAAAGAAACTCAACATTCAGAAAACTAAGAACACGGCATCCAGTCTCATCCTTTCATAGCCAATGGATGAGGAAAAATGGAAACAATGACAGACTTTATTTTCTTGGGCTCCAAAGTGACCACAGATGGTGACTGCAGCCATGAAATCAAAGGACAATTGCTCCTCAGAAGAAAAGCTATGACAAACCTAGACACTGTATTAAAAATCAGAGACATCACTTTGCCAACAAAGATCCCTATTGTTAAAGCTATAGTTTTTCCAGTGATCATGTACAGATGTGAGAGTTGGACCATAAAGAAGGCTGAGCACTGAAGAACTGATGCTTCTGAACTGTGGTTCTGGGGAAGACTCAAGAGTCCCTTGGACTGAAAGGAGATCAAACCAGTCAACCCTTAAGGAAATCAATCCTGAATATTCATTGGAAGGATAGATGCTGATTTTGAAACCCTAATACTTAGACTTAGTCTAGTCTAATACGAAGTATTTAAATACTTAGTCTTGTATGGGTGTGAGATTTGGACTATAAAGAAAGCTGAGCACCAAAGAATTGATGTTTTTGAAGTGTGGTGTTGGAGAAGACTCTTGAGAGTCCCTTGGACTGCAAGGAGATCCAACCAGTCCATCCTAAAGGAGATCAGTCCTGGGTGTTTATTGGAAGGACTGATGCTGAAGCTGAAACTCCAAATCTTGGCCACCTGATGCGAAGAACTGACTCATTTGAAGAGACCCTGATGCTGGGAAAGATTGAAGGCAGGAGGAGAAGGGGACAACAGAGGATAAGATGGTTGGATAGCATCACCGACTCAATGGACACCAGTTTGAACTCTGGGAGTCAGTGATAGACAGGGAAGCCTGGCTTGCTGCAGCCCATGGAGTCACAAAGAGTCGGACACTACTGAGTGACTGAACTGAACTGAATACTTTGACTACCTGATGAGAAGTGCAAACTTACTGCAAAAGACCCTGATGTTGGGAAAGATTGGAGGAAGGAGAAGAAGAGGGTGACATCACATGAGATGGTTGGATGGCATCACCAAAGTAATGGACATGAGTTTGAGCAAATTATAGGAGATAGTGAAGGACAGGGAAGCCTGGCGTGCTCCAGTCCATGGGGTTACAAAGAGTTGGATGTGACTAGGTGACTGAACTGAACTGAATGCTTTCTTTGATATATCTGAGTTACATGCAGTATTTTATTGTGTATAATTATACATATTTTATAAAAATATAGTTTTGTTTTCTTCTAATAAAGTTTTTAAAATAATCCCATGTTAAGAGTGTATCTGGGGATAGTTGTAACTGATCACTTTCATAAATAGCTTATCTATAATCTCTCTTTTGGACTAAGAAGTGTGCTGGCAGACCCACATTGCACAAGAATGTTTTGAACATTCAGAAAACCAGAAAAGTTTGTGAGCAGAATTATCTTGAAAGTGGAATCAGTATGACTCCATGTTATTTTTGTTAAAAATACTATGCCAAATACATTCATTCACAGTCAAATATATCTAAGGGAATACAGTCGGATAAGATGTGACTAAATGCATACAACTTAATCTTATGTGACAAAAAAAGAAGAAAGAAAAAGAATCTGAAAAAAATTTATAAATTAAATGTAATAAACTAGGGTGTATATGATTAATAATAACAAAGAAGATGATTCCATTATACATCAACTATTCGAGTTGTTTCAAGTACCAGCCTTCCCTGGTACTCAGACAGTAAATAATCTGCCTGCAATCTGGGAGATCCGGATAGATCCCTGGGTGGGGAATATTTCCTAGAGAAAAAAATGACAACCTGCTCAAGTAGTCTCCCCTGGAGAATCTCATGAACAGAGAAGACTACATGGGTAACACTCCACAGCGTCACAAACCACTGGACATGACTGAAGGACTAACACTTTCACACTTTCTTCCAAGTACCAAATGTTTATGTAACTAGAGTGTGCCTGTGTATTTACCTTTTTAAATATTTTTTTTCCTTTTTAACCAATCAAACATTTATATTTGTTAAGCTGGAAGAAATAATTACAATTGATCTAAATTTGCTATCATGGCATTTTTGTTAAATGATCCAGTGAGTATAATATATCAAAAAAATGCAAATATATATAATTTTTCTTTCATTAATGATGTATAAGCTTCAGCTTAAATCAGAGCCATGACAATGATAATAATTGTTGTAAAGCAAACATTTGGCTTTTTTCATAAATATATGTGATGTTTATTGAATTAGATATTTCTTTGAATCCTGATGTACCATTTCTAGCTATGTGACACTGGCCTTGTTACTTAAACAGTTTATGCTTTGATTTTCTCATCCCTAAGGCAAATTTAGTGGTATTTTATATTGGGAGATATTTTTTAAGAACTAAAAATTGCATTCTTATGTCACAGTAGTTGCCTGATAAAGAACAATTATAGTCATCACTATTAAATTGTCCAAAATTGAAGTAAAATTTTAAATATTAAATGTATAATTTGTGAATGTGTCCAGTGTGGTTGTTTAAACAGGGAATAACAATACAATATTTACTTTTTAAATCTGAAATATCCTTTTGAAGAAGCTTGATTATCCAAATAATTCCATCAATTCTCCATCAACTGTCTACATATGAATAAGTTAAGCAAAACTACCTGTCACTTCATAACTAAAAGAAATAATAGTATTTGTTAACAAGGTAGAGAAGAAATGTATGACTCAACACCCCTTTTGTATCCCTTTTCAGTTTTGTTTACAAATACTTATTTAATGTCTATATATGCCAAACTCTTCAAAGTCTGGCTTTAACCAAACTCTTGAGTCCAACTGACTGCATGCATGCTGCATACTCAGTCTCTGCATGTTCAGTTGGTCATGTCCAACGCTTTGCAACCCTGTGGACTACAGCCTGCCAGGCTCCTCTGTCCATGGGATTCTCCAGGCAAGAATACTAGAGTGGGTTGCCATGCCCTCCTCCAGGCGATCTTCTCGACCCAGGGATAGAACCTGTGTCTTCTGAATCTTTGCATTGTAGGCAGATGCTTTACTGCTAGACTTCCCTGGTGGCTCAGATGGTAAAGCGCCTATCTACAATACGGGAGACCCAGGTTCGATCCCTGGGTTGGGAAGATCCCCTGGAGAAGGAAATGGCAGAGGGGAATGGCAATCCACTCCAGTGCTATTGCCTGGAAAATCCCATGGACAGAGGAGCCTGGTGGGCTACAGTCCATGGGGTCACAAAGAGTCAGACATGACTATCTGACTTCACTTTCTCTTTCACTTTACTGCTGAGCCTTCAGGGAAGCCCCACTGGTTACTAATTGCCATCTTGATTCCTACTTCTGGGTTACTCATTGTTTCTAATGCACACCCACTTCTTTCCTCTATCTGGAACGCTTCTTCATTACTCAACAAAAGATAACCAGCCAGGTTTTGTAATCATGCTCAAGTACTAACTTTCCCATGAAACTTTACTTGATTTCTATCCTTAAGTAAGTATTAAGATGAGTAATTAACATTCAGTTCAGTTCAGTCACTCAGTCGTGTCCGATTCTTTGCGACCCCATAAATCGCAGCACACCAGGTTTCCCTGTCCATCACCAACTCCTGGAGTTCACTTAGACTCATGCCCATCGAGTCAGTGATGCCATCCACCCATCTCTTCTTCTGTCATCCCCTTCTCCTCCTGCCCCCAATCCCTTCCAGCATCAGAGTCTTTTCCAATGAGTCAACTCTTCGCATGAGGTGGCCAAAGTACTGAAACTTCAGCTTCAGCATCATTCCTTCCAAAGAAATCCGAGGGCCGATCTCCTTCAGAATGGACTGGTTGGATCTCCTTGCAATCCAAGGGACTCTCAAGAGTCTTCTCCAACACCACAGTTCAAAAGCATCAATTCTTCAGTACTCAGCCTTCTTCACAGTCCAACTCTCACATCCATACATGACTACTGGAGAAACCGTAGCCTTGACTAGATAGACCTTAGTCGGCAAAGTAATATCAATGCTTTTGAATATGCTATTTGGTTGGTCATTAGGGAGACATAGATTCATGTTTAATATAACATAATTCTTACCTTGAAAGAGATAAATCACAACGGTTTCTACCACTGAAGTAGGGTTTATTATTATTATTATTATTTTGCACTTACTAGTGTATGTGTGTTTATGTACACAAGTCTGTATTTCAGTTCAGTTCAGTTCAGTTGCTCAGTCCTGTCTGACTCTTTGCGAACCTATGAATCCCAGCAAGCCTGGCCTCTCTGTCCGTCACCAACTCCCGGAGTTCACTCAGACTCACGCCCATCGAGTCAGTGATGCCATCCAGCCATCTCATCCTCTGTCGTCCCCTTCTCCTCCTGCCCCCAATCCCTCCCAGCATCAGAGTCTTTTCCAATGAGTCAACTCTTCACAGCAGGTGGCCAAAGTACTGGAGTTTCAGCTTTAGCATCATTCCTTTCAAAGAAATCCCAGGGCTGATCTCCTTTAGAATGGACTGGTTGGATCTCCTTGCAGTCCAAGGGACTCTGAAGAGTCTTCTCCAACACCACAGTTCAAAAGCATCAATTCTTTGGCACTCAGCCTTCTTCACAGTCCAACTCTCGCATCCATACATGATTACTGGAAAAACCATAGCCTTAACTAGATGGATCTTAGTCGGCAAAGTAATGTCTCTGCTTTTGGATATGCTATCTAGGTTGGTCATAACTTTTCTTCCAAGGAGTAAGCGTCTTTTGATTTCATGGCTGCACTCACCATCTGCAGTGATTTTGGAGCCCACAAAAATAAAGTCTGAAACTGTTTCCACAGTTTCCCCGTCTATTTCCCATGAAGTGATGGGACTGGATGCCATGATCTTCGTTTTCTGAATCTTGAGCTTTAAGCCAACTTTTTTCACTCTCCTCTTTCACTTTCATCAAGAGGCTCTTTAGTTCCTCTTCACTTTCTGCCATGAGGGTGGTGTCAACTGCATATCTCAAGTTATTGATATTTCTCCTGGAAATCTTGATTCCAGCTTGTGTTTCTTCCAGTCCGGTATTTCTCATGATGTATTNTGAGAAAGCCATAATTCAAAAAGACACATGTATCCCATTGTTTATTGCAGCACTATTTACAATAGCCAAGACGTGAAAGCAATCTAAATGTCTATTGACAGATGGATGGATAAAGAAGATGTGGTAGAGTGGAATATATACACAATGGAATATTACTCAGCCATAAAAAGGAACAAATATGAACCAGCTGAACTGAGGTGGATGAACTGAGAACCTATTATCTATCTATCTATAATATATATATGTATATTATATAATATATAACCTAATATACAAGTATCATATATTAACACATATATATGGAATTTTGAAAAATGAGCCTATTTACAGGAAAGGAATGGAGACAGAGACATGGAGAACAGGCTTGGTGACACAGTGGGGGAAGGAGAGTGTGGGGTGAGCTGAGAAAGTAGCATTGACATAAATAAGCTACCATGTGTAAAATAACTAGCCAGTAGGAAGCTGTTACATAACACAGGGAGCCCAACCTGGTGCTCTGTGACAACCTAGAGGGGTGGGCTGTGGGACAGGGAAGGAAGCTCAACAGGAAGCTTCCTTATATATGTGTGTACATATAAGCTTCATATATATATGTGTGTGTGTATATATGTATGTGTGTGTATGTATGTGTATATATATATATATAATGTATGTGTGCATGTCTATGTGTGTGCATAGTCATGACTGATTTCTGTTGCTATATGGCAGACACCAATAAAACATTGTAAAGCAGTTGTATCCTTCAATTAGAAAAATTTTTACAAAGTAAAGACATTAGCATTTCTTTAATGATACATAAATTTTTTAATGTATGTCTTTGTACTCGAACTTTTTTTGGTAATTGATTTCAAAGAGATTTTAATGAGTTTGTGAGATTAACCTCTTGCCTGTCATGTAAGTAATAATTATTTCCCCACAATTTTTTCTTTTGATTTGCTTATGACATTTTTCTATAAAAATCTTTTAATTTTACAATCAAAGCAATTACTGTTTTCTTATACTACTTCTTAAATTGAATGCTAAAAATATTTTTCCACTCTTAAGTTTATAAAAGTCAACCAATGTTGTTCTAATAATGGCATGGTTTATATTGATATATCTAAATCTCTAACCCATGTGGAAATGATCAAAAAGTAAAATATGACATAACAGTTTACAAGCAGCTACCCAGTTGATCTAACAGCATTTATTAAAAAGTCTACTTTTTTCTCTCATTGATATGAAATACCATGTCTACTGCATACTGATTCCCTTATGTACTGGATTTTCTATATGGATTTTATATTTATCTCCACTAATCTTTCCATATGTCTGTGCCCAATATAGNATATGACATAACAGTTTACAAGCAGCTACCCAGTTGATCTAACAGCATTTATTAAAAAGTCTACTTTTTTCTCTCATTGATATGAAATACCATGTCTACTGCATACTGATTCCCTTATGTACTGGATTTTCTATATGGATTTTATATTTATCTCCACTAATCTTTCCATATGTCTGTGCCCAATATAGTAACTTTATTTCTGAAGCTTCATCTTATGTTTTAGTATCTGGTAGGTTTTTTGGTACATGTTACTCAGGTGTTCTAGCATTGCTCACGACTAATTCTGTTTGTTAGGACTTACTTGCTATTTTCTTCACAGAAGTTTAACCTATTTCTTATTTTCATATTGAAAATGAACCTTTCTTTTCCATTATGTCTTCTAATTGGTACTGTGTGTATATATGAAAATAGATAGATTTAAGTTAATATCCCACTCCTTTACTGAATTTTCTCATGGTAATAGCTTTTACATTGATTCTTTTTGATTTTCCTTCTTTATAAAATAGAAATCTCTTAACAGAGTTAGTTTTACCTCTTTATACTTGTTATAAATCTAATTTCTATCTCCTGTCTAATTTCATTGACTAATATCTCCAGTATGTTTAATTTTATATATTTTAAATATTACACATGCATAGGAGTCCATATTAAACAAGCCTACAGATCAATAAATTAATATAACCCACCTATTTAATCACCACTCATGTAATAAGAATGTTTCACACATCCTCTGTTTGATATTAATGTACCCACATGGGCTTTCAACTGACCAATTTTTGCATTAACATTTTCATTTAGAATACTGTATATTTCATGTCTAGAGTTTCTATTTGACTGTTTGTTATAACAGCTACTTTGTTCCTCATTATGGCCATGCTTTCCTTTTGATATTTGAATATATAAAGCATACATATAAACATTTTAAAGATCATATTTGCAAATTCCAACATCTTTGAGACTGCTGTTTCCATCAGTTGATTACCTCCAAAAGGACACAGTTTCCTATGTCTTGATATGTCTAGTAATTTTTCATTTGATGCTGGACTTGGTGATGTTACATTATTCAATGCCTGGACTCTGTTGTCTCACTTTAAAGACTGCAGTCTTTGCTCTGGTAGGTATTTACTGACAAATTAGCTTGATAATTTTGGGACTTGATTTCAGGCTTTAAAAAGGGATAATCCAGAGTAGACTTGTTCACTGGTGAGTTCAACTTCTTTACTATGGTGAAATTCTTCTGGAGTCTCCAGTGAATACCCTGTGCATTCAACAAAGTCCCCTTTGACTGGTGAAACTCAAGCTGCCACCTTTCTGAGACTCTTCATAACTATTGGCCTCCTCAGAAAGTTTTCTTTCTCTAGGAGTTTTTCTTTGCTTACACCTCTGGAGTTTTACCATATAAGCATACATCTTGATGTTCATACAAAGCCTGAAGTGGTCTCCTATGCAGATTTTTAAAACTCTATCTTTGCATGATTCTCTCCTCTCTCAGTCTGATGTGCAAATTCCAGTCACTGTAGGCTTACCCAACTCAAATCTGTCGGATTCTCTTTGTGTTCCCTCTCCTGTTTACTGTCAGAAATCGCCTGAAGGAAAAATTTCAGAGCAATTGTAGAGCTGACCTCATTTCTCTATCCCCTCTTTCCTCAAAAATAATAGTCCTCTGCTGTCCAATGTCCAATACCTGAGAAAAATTACATTATGTATGTTTTGCAGTTTTTAAATTATTTATGGTAGAATGGTCATTCTGGACTTGTTATTGCAAAATTCTTAGAAGCAGATCTTTAATGACAATTTTTGTTGTTTTATAGCAACATATTTCCTGATTATTTATTGCTCGGTACTATTTCAAATTCAGCAATAAACTCTGAGATAAAAGCCTAGCAGAAAAACTAGCTGACTTCTGTGAGAATGTGTTTTCCTTGAATCTTGCTACATTTTTGCACATGTTGTAATTTCATTTTTCTTGTTAATACTTGAGTATATTTTTCCTGTACCATCTTTTAGAGATTTATTCTGGTTGGAGGGAGGAAGAGTTTCTATGGTTTTCCACGTTTTGGTAAAGAAGGTTTTCTGTTTCTATAAATTAGAATGTTTCACTAATATACTGCACTCATTTTGTTGTTGTTACTTTCTCAGTTTTATTTTAGACAGGCTCTCACTGCTGTGCTGTGCTTAGGTGCTCAGTTGTATCCAACTCTTTGTCAAGATACAAAATTGAAGAAATAGAAGGAAAACATAGATACATAATGTGTTATACATGTTTGGTACTATAACAAAAGAGACTGGAATAGGGTATACTTTTAAAGTATTCCCTGGCACCCTGTATACTAGTTTTGTTTAACAAAGCATCTCAATTTGTAGATATTAAGCAATGAGGTTGAAGGTCTACAGACTGTATCTCTATCCCTGAACCTTGTGCATGACTGATCTGCAGATAGGAAATACTTCTCTTGCTATTATTAATGTAAAACTACTAATTTTTGAATATTTGTATGTCTATGAGGTTGGAATTGTACTAATACTACACATAAAGAAGGTATGAGAAACATAATCTACCCAGTATCAAACCACTGGTAAATACTCCCTTCTGCATGACTCTAAAGCTAATGTCCTTCATTTCTACATTTGACTCTCTCCAGGCAGACAGTACCAATTGTGTTGTAGTTCTACAAGCCAGTACTATGGAATTATCAAAGTGACATAAATTCTTAAGAGTGACCATGCATCATCTTTTCAAAAAGGTTTTTTTTTTTTTTCTTTTAATGGTGGTACACCATGATGGCAATCAGAAAAAAATTTAAAAAGTCTGAAATGAAATACATTGACACAGGAGAAGGCAGAGTTTGGGGAGATAAGATGATAAAGAAAGCAGAAACATAATCGGAAAGTAGGTTTATGAATGTGCTTTTCCTTTAAAATAGAGATACGTACAATAGAGATATATTTCAGTGTAGTATATCAATTTTTTAAAACTTCCATTTTTACAACCAAATAGTTTATACCTTTCAATACACTAAATAATTAACTGTCCCTTTTCTGCTTCTAAGCACTTCTGGAGTTTGGAATCTGGCACCACGTGGTTGCATAGGTAGTACCCTCACTGAAGTTCATATGATGTTTATATACGGTGCTACTATTTGGTAATAAAAATTAATTTTATTTTATTCGGAAGATATGTGCTGAAATTTAATATTGTCTTTTGAATTGTCCACATTCTCCTTCAATTCCAGTTCAACTAAACTAAGGAAAGGCAGAGCAGCGATCACATTAAATTTAAGCAGGAAAACAATGTACTACTTTTAGATATAACCATACAGATTCCTATCAATAATTAGCTACTAATTTTTGAGTGTTTATATCTACAGTATCTTTATACAAAATATGTTTAGTACTCAATAACAAAATTATACCTAAGTGGTGACTGGTTTATAAAAAATAAAGAAACATAGCTTTTATAAATATGAAAAAATAAATGCATGTAAATAAGGCAATTTTCTCTTTCCAAATTGATTATCTTAAACATCTATTGTTTGACATAACAGAGTCCCTTAGCTAATAGCAATATAATGCAGGTTTAATGGATGTCATTTTTCAGGCATTTAGATTTTTAATTGCTTTCCTTTCAGCTTCATTAGCACAATGGCAACTCTTTAGTCATTTCAATTTTAGGTAAAAAAAAAAATTGGTTCTGCAACTTATTTTCTAGTTTCAAGAAAATGTGCTATTAAATAAACATATCACAGAAATTCAAGTTTTCTATACATAGCAACAAATTTCAGAGTGGCTGAAATAGGCATCCGTCGTTTGGCTTTTCTAACACCTTTTGCTCCTAATCTGATAAAAATTAATACTGTTTTACTCCAGAAATCACCTCTTTTGTTGTTCAGTCTCTTCCAGAGAGCGTGTCTATCATAGTGCCTGGGACAGCTCCCTAATTCCATTAAAGGTGTGGTTGCCAAAGGTCATGACATCCAGAAAAATAATCAAAGCAGCCCAGAGCCTTAGTCCATGAGCTATTAGGACTATGTAAGTGTTATCTGGTTGACAGCCATTTTCTCTAACTGTATGTAAGACTCTCTCTACACAGAAATATGCAAACAAGGGTTTTTGGAAATAAGATGAATATTACATTGTTTGGCATGTTAACTGGTGCCACACTTTAACTTAGGTTATTAACCTCTGTACTTCCCAGTTATATGAGTCACTATATCTCTGATTTTGATTTTTGTAACTAGCTCAGGTTAGTTTTCAGGTACAATGAGTCAAAATCAATTTTCATTACTTCAATCATTTCAGTGAAGTGGCTCAAGAAATCATAATGTGCAGTAGTGGAATCACTGACTAATAGCCTCAAAATGTCAATGGACAAAAGGCTCCTGTGACTGAGTACACACTGCAGATTTCTAAGGAAGTGACAGCATTTCAGAAAGTTGGTGAACATATATCTGAATTCCTCTGCTCTTCTCTGATTATAAAGTGTTGCTAGGTGGATTCTATGAAATCAAATTCATCAACTTACTGACCAATGAACTCATCCAAAAAAAATGAATGCAAGAAAAAAACAAATTGCTTATTTGTCTAAA
>SJYA01007331.1:0-24199 GCA_006410615.1 Neotragus moschatus
TGGCGTGCTGCGATTCATGGGGTCACAAAGAGTCAGACACAACTGAGCAACTGAACTGAACTGAACTGATATGCTCCAGGGACTCAAGTCCTAATTAAAGTCTGGAAAGATGTGTTCCCAAAGGCTCAACTCCAGCCCACATGGAAGGCTGTAATACTTTCTATCCCCACAGTAGTCAGGATACCAGAACATCACTCCAGGATTCACTACTCGTGAATCAAGCCATGGAAAAAAATAGAAGAGGACACTCAATACACCTGTGAGCCCCTAGGAGATCTCAGATACCTATTCAGAACTACAAATGAGTGCATTTTGATGAACACCCCCAAAATTAAGTTTCTGGGGATAAGATTTCTCAGGACAGCTCTATGGAGCCAGCACAGTTTGGCAGGGATTGTACTCCAGAACAGACAGAAGATAGATCTCTTGATCCCTGAACAAGGAGGGACTTGAGCCATCTTGAATGAGACAAATTATTTCTGGGTAAATACTTCTAGCTAAGTTAAAGAATCTCACAGTCCTCAAGAAAGACATTCAGACCCTACAGGATCTCAAAGAATGAACTGGAGAGTTCTCTGGGTGGCTATAATCTCTCTTTGGGTGATTCTCCTGGTGAGAGGAAATTTTGAGTTGGCTAATGCCTCTGCTAGTCCTTGTTATCACCATATTGATGCTGCTTATGATTGCCCCATGTATTATCAATTGTCTAACCCATTTTGTCTCTGCCCAGGTCAACAAGCTATAACAAGCTACAACATGCCAGTTCAACAAGGATATATAAAACTATAGCTGACCACAGAAAATATCACTCATCCTTAGATGGACACCACTATAAGGACTCTGATGCTTGATACTAGCAAGAGGGGGAGGCCAAAGGCCCGTTACTGTCCCAGTTCAGCAGGAAGTAACCAGAAAGACCTTGACACTTGTATTCCCAAAGAATTGGGCCTTCTATCCCTTGAGGGGGGAATGTTAGATAGAATAGGAAAAAGGAGTCCAGAATGGCAGTGGCTAAAAGATAAGGAAGGGAAAAGCCTGAAAAAATAGAACAAAGGAAGGTCTGAGGACTGGAGTGAGGACCTCAGGTAAAATAAACAGCACTTCTGGCTAGCCCAATTTACATAGGGCAGGCCCACGGGGAGGAGAAAAAACATAAAAAGAGGAGCCAAAATTGGGCTGGGGCCTCCCTTCTCTTTGCGTCTTTTGGATCAGCATTCCCTCATACCCTGAGGATGTATTTTCCTTTACTTTCTAAATAAAACACAGGATACAGGATGCTTGGGGCTGGTGCACTGGGATGACCCAGAGAGATGATATGGGGAGGGTGGTGGGAGGGGGGCTCAGGGTTGGGAACTCATGTACACCTGTGGCAGATTCATGTCAATGTATGGCAAAATCAATACAGTATTGTAAAGTAAAAAAATAATAATAATAAATAATAAATAAATAAAACTGAGCTATACCACAGAGCTGTAACACTGGTCCATCTGAGGGCTGTAACGCTGGTCCATCCGTTGCTTCAAATTTTTTTTGTGATGAGACAGAACTGAGGAAATTATATACTCCCTTGACAGAAGGATTGATATTAATTATTCTTTGAATGTGTGGTAGAAATCACCAGTGAAGCCATCTGATCTGGGACTTCTGCTTGTTGGGAGGTTTTTGGCTACTGATTTAATGGATCTCTGTTCAGATTTTCTGTATCATCATGACTAGGAAGTTGTATGTTTCTAGGAATTTATCCATTTCTTCTTCTGCTGCTGCTGCTAACTCATTTCGATCGTTTCCAACTCTGTGCGACCCCATAGATGGCCTAGGTTGTTCGATTTGTTAGTATGTAATTATTTGTATAGTCTCTTTCTTATGATCCTTTATATTTTTTGTGGTATCAGCTGTAATATCTCCTCAAAATATTCTTTATGAAATTTTTATTTAAGTATGCTGCTGCTGCTGCTGCTGCTAAGTTGCTTCAGTCGTTTCCGACTCTGTGTGACCCCGTAGATGGCAGCCTATCAGGCTCCTCCGTCCCTGGGATTCTCCAGGCAAGAACACTGGAGTGGGTTGCCATTTCCTTCCCAATGCATGAGAGTGAAAAGTGAAAGTGAAAGTCGCTCAGTCTTGCCTGACCCTTAGTGACCCCATGAACTGCAGCCCACCAGGCTCCTCCGTCCATGGGAGTTTCCAGGCAAGAGTACTGGAGTGTATTCTCCAAGTTATTCTTTGAGCTGTTTTAATATAACTTTGGCTTTTTGGTCCATTTTGTTTATTTTTTCTCCATTTTAACTTAGTTTTAAATATTATTATTTGTTAAACTTTTGATCTTTAGCACGCTAATTTTTTTTTTTTTTTCCCTATCATTGGCTTCCAGGAGGGATTTGGGTTGTCACTGTTTGGTACATAGTTGATGGTGAGAGTGAGGAAGGGTGGGCACAGGATGACCCTGGCAGAAAGTGCTCATGGATTGGAGGTGGAAGACATTGAAACCCATCAAGTTTCCCATTATGGTCCTACTTTTTTGGCTTCTTTCTTATTTGGCTGCCAACTTCTTTAATGTCTATCCTCCAAATATTTTTAGCCAGTGTGGTTTAAGAATTCCACAGGCTAAGAAGACTTTTCAAGGCAAATTTACCTTGTTTGTTTGTCCACCTGAGGCAGTCCCTAGTTCATAACTTCCAGAACAGTAGCTATATATTGACTAGGTATGTGCCAATTTTGTGCCATGTATTTGCTGCAAATTGGTTATTAGGGACTCAGAATGCATTAAAAAAAATTGCCTCTCTTTTATGTAGGTTCCTAGGTCAGTCAGTGAAAACCCAGGGAACCTGGACCAGCTTAACAATTGTTTAATTAATCTTTTTTCCTTTCTTTTATTAAAAAGAGGTCCTGGTGCACTAAATTCATTTCTGCATGCATTCACAACAATCTCAAGGACTCAAATTCTTATTTAGGTTAGTTTTAAGCCACTCCTTCTAGAGTTCAGTGAGATAACTAAAGGGAGAGTGTCAGAGATCGAAAAACCAGGGCAGAATGTCAGCGTCTTCTGAAGAAAACAGAAGAACTGGAGAAGAATTCCAGGGAGAGGGACTCAGGAGCACAAAGGCAGAGATGGGCACAAACTGCTGAGTGAAAATTCCAGAAATCTGTCAATCAGTTTCAGTGAGAGGTCAGACACAGAGACCAACGCCTTTTAGCATGCATTTTATTTCTTATTTTTTACTTTATTTTAAAAATAATTTTCTGGTTTATTTATTTTGGGCTCTGTAGTTTCTTCATTGCTGGATGGGCTTTTCTCTAGTTGTGGCAAGCCGGGGCTACTCTCGAGTTGTGGTGCAGGGGCTTCTCGTTGCTGTGGCTTCTTTTGTTGCAGAGCACAAGCTCTAAGGTGTGAAGGCTTCGGTAGTTTCAGCACGTGAGCTCAGTAGTTGGGGGTTCTGGGCTCTAGAGCACAGGCTCAATAGTTGTGGTGCATGGGCTTAGTTCTCCCCTGCATGTGGGATCCTCCCAGATCAGGGATTGAACCTATGTCTCCTGAAAGTGAAATAAATGTATGAGCAATCTCCCCAAAATGGCCTAGATGGGAGATCCTCAAAAGACTCCAGGGAGGAAGGGATGTCAAATGGACACTAGTAGTTAAAATAATGGTTTACTCTCCTGATTACTTCAAACAAGTTTTTCCTTCACATTTTAAATTTCTCCATCTCCCACTTCTTTACTACCATGGGGATTACAGGCATCCAGCTACAGAATGGGAGAACTGAATCTGAAAGCAATGAAATAATAGCAGAGTAATGTTCCAATGTCCTTAACTCAAAGAGAAGAGCTTTGCTGCTGCTGCTGCTGAGTCACTTCAATTGTGTCTGACTCTGTGCGACCCCACAGACAGCAGCCCACCAGGCTCCACCATCCCTGGGATTCTCCAGGCAAGAACACTGGAGTGGGTTGCCATTTCCTTCTTCAGTGCATGAAAGTGAAAAGTGAAACTGAAGTTGCTCAGTCATGTCCAACCCTCAGCGACGCCATGGACTACAGCTTTCCAGGCTCCTCTGTCCATGGGATTTTCCAGGCAAGAGTACTGGAGTGGGGTGCTATTGCCTTCTCCAGAGAAGAGCTTTAAGCTATGCTTAAAAACAAAACAATGTGTTGTTTGGAATAGTGGTGCTTAAGGATAAGCAAGTCTAATTAGAGGAGGATGAAGACATTCCAAATGGGACTTGCAGCTACTTTCAAAGGCTTTAAAGCAGTGGCACTGATTCCTTTTGAACCTATTTCTTCTCAGTGTTTCCATGTAAGTCTGGACCAATGACTCCCCCACCCCCGCCTCAAGCTTTTAGCTTGGCCCACAAATGGCACAAACATGTAGAAATGGAACACAGGAAAGATTCTTAAGATAGACTGACAGAAAGTGGGGAAAGGAAGAAAATGAAGGAGTTTCAAAGAGGGGGATTTCTCAGAGCAGAACTGAGAGGGCTAGGGGCGGGACAGGGAAAAGGAGAGAGATGTGAATAAGAGAGAAGAAAGGTCAAGATCAAGGGTGGAGTGGTGGGAGGAAAGAGGAAGAGAGGGAAGTGTTGCTGAAATTCGGCCTCTTTTTCACCGGTGCTGAATAGACATATGCAGCCTGAGTTTGGGGTGAAGCAGGAAAGAATTGCTTGATTGCTTTGCCAGGCAAAGGGAGACACAGCAGGCTAAAGCCTTCAAGCCTGTGTAACCCACCCTGGCTGGGTTAGTGAGGGGTTTCACAGTGTTCAAGGAGCAGGGTGGCATCATCAGCTCATGGACATTCTTCTGATTCACTGATGGTGAGGTAATCTAAAGTCAGCATGTCAACCTTCTGTTTCCAACCATTCTTGAGTCTGCATGCTTGTGGGCAGCATATAAAGTTTTTCCACCTGGTGATGATTTCAGTATCTGCAAAGCAGCTCAAAGGACAAAGGCTCAGAATATTACCTAGAGTCCTTGAGGAAGTGCTAACGGTCCTTGATTTTGTTTAATGATGAAAGTATTATTTTGTCAACTGTTTTCCTTTCTGCATTTTCTCCTTTTCTGATTTTTTTTTTAATTTTTATTTTTACTTTATTTTGCTTTACAATACTGTATTGGTTTTGCCACACTGACATGAATCAGCCACGAGTGTACATGAGTTCCCAATCCTGAACCCCCCTCTCACTTCCCACCCCATATCATCTCTCTGGATCATCCTTCTCTGATTAAATTTATTCTTTGATTAAAGTTTTTTTGCAGACCAAAGACAGGGTACATGGGTAGGGTCTGTTCTTGGAAGGCCTACGGGGTCCTGCTTGGTTACAGAGGAAGAAGACCAGAGCAGGCAGAGAGTCTGTGTGCTTGCTATAGGTGCAATCTCTTGTTAGGTGGTACAGAGGACTTCAGCTCTCAGAGGTCTTTATGCTGGGGCCAGAGTGGTGCTGTGCACCTGGAAGTGCNTATTGCCTTCTCCAGAGAAGAGCTTTAAGCTATGCTTAAAAACAAAACAATGTGTTGTTTGGAATAGTGGTGCTTAAGGATAAGCAAGTCTAATTAGAGGAGGATGAAGACATTCCAAATGGGACTTGCAGCTACTTTCAAAGGCTTTAAAGCAGTGGCACTGATTCCTTTTGAACCTATTTCTTCTCAGTGTTTCCATGTAAGTCTGGACCAATGACTCCCCCACCCCCGCCTCAAGCTTTTAGCTTGGCCCACAAATGGCACAAACATGTAGAAATGGAACACAGGAAAGATTCTTAAGATAGACTGACAGAAAGTGGGGAAAGGAAGAAAATGAAGGAGTTTCAAAGAGGGGGATTTCTCAGAGCAGAACTGAGAGGGCTAGGGGCGGGACAGGGAAAAGGAGAGAGATGTGAATAAGAGAGAAGAAAGGTCAAGATCAAGGGTGGAGTGGTGGGAGGAAAGAGGAAGAGAGGGAAGTGTTGCTGAAATTCGGCCTCTTTTTCACCGGTGCTGAATAGACATATGCAGCCTGAGTTTGGGGTGAAGCAGGAAAGAATTGCTTGATTGCTTTGCCAGGCAAAGGGAGACACAGCAGGCTAAAGCCTTCAAGCCTGTGTAACCCACCCTGGCTGGGTTAGTGAGGGGTTTCACAGTGTTCAAGGAGCAGGGTGGCATCATCAGCTCATGGACATTCTTCTGATTCACTGATGGTGAGGTAATCTAAAGTCAGCATGTCAACCTTCTGTTTCCAACCATTCTTGAGTCTGCATGCTTGTGGGCAGCATATAAAGTTTTTCCACCTGGTGATGATTTCAGTATCTGCAAAGCAGCTCAAAGGACAAAGGCTCAGAATATTACCTAGAGTCCTTGAGGAAGTGCTAACGGTCCTTGATTTTGTTTAATGATGAAAGTATTATTTTGTCAACTGTTTTCCTTTCTGCATTTTCTCCTTTTCTGATTTTTTTTTTAATTTTTATTTTTACTTTATTTTGCTTTACAATACTGTATTGGTTTTGCCACACTGACATGAATCAGCCACGAGTGTACATGAGTTCCCAATCCTGAACCCCCCTCTCACTTCCCACCCCATATCATCTCTCTGGATCATCCTTCTCTGATTAAATTTATTCTTTGATTAAAGTTTTTTTGCAGACCAAAGACAGGGTACATGGGTAGGGTCTGTTCTTGGAAGGCCTACGGGGTCCTGCTTGGTTACAGAGGAAGAAGACCAGAGCAGGCAGAGAGTCTGTGTGCTTGCTATAGGTGCAATCTCTTGTTAGGTGGTACAGAGGACTTCAGCTCTCAGAGGTCTTTATGCTGGGGCCAGAGTGGTGCTGTGCACCTGGAAGTGCTTGTTTTAAGTGAGGGAAACCTGAAGTCAGAACACCTGCATACCCTTGTTCTTAACACGGCTGCACATTAGTTTCACCCGGGGGGGGGGGGTGGTAGTTAACGCTGCCTGGACCTGCCTCACCTCTTAGAGAGAGTACTTATTGGCCAAGGGAGAGGCATGGGTGTTTATAAAAGCTCTGGGCAGTTCTGAGCTTTGGACAGCCAGGTTGAGAACCTCAGGGGAGGTCGAGAGACCTTGGGCATAGCTGGCAAGTTGTTCCTTGTGTTTGTGGGATGTTGTCGGTAAACCAGTGTCATCTTTAGGGGTGTAACTGTGTCAAAGTGCTGGCTTTTAACAGTTCCTTCCAGGAAGAAGCCCTCTAGGATGCTTGTCAGGCTGACACTTCGTTCTAAGGAGTCTGAGCTCCTCAAACGCCATAGTTAACCTGGAAAAATACAGCATCCAACAAAACTGTCAAATAGCTCTTTTCAACTACATTATACAGTCTTCCTTTGTAAAACAAATACTCCTGTTCCGTGTTTGATGAATTCTTTTGCAGCTCAGATACACAAAAAGGGAAGGAAACGCCACAGATTCTACCAATTAATGCTGTCGAATTTCTTCAAACAATACTCAGAGAATTCTGTTAGTGAAATTAGAGAATCCTGTTAGTGGGGGAAAAAAAAAAAGATAACTGCAACTGGATTTTTAAAGCAAGGGCCAAGCAATTTGAAAGAAAAGATCTTTACTAGCTAAGTTATTTCATCATTACTATAGCTGTTTTTAAATGGAACACTTATTATATGTCAGACATCAGATGGGGTGAGTTATATAGGAAATCTTATCTCATACGACTATGTGTGCAGGATTCAAATGTTATTGAGAGGGATTACATAAGTTCACCTGAACATTTAAAAGAGTTTTGCTCATACCCCTCAAGAAATCACTGTAGAACAGTGAAATCTTTGTCTGGATGTTAGAAACCTGGGTGGATTTATTCATTTTTCAAAGTTGCCGTTTCTTTGCTTATTAAATGATATGTTCAGAAGGACTGATTTTATAAATTTATGAAAATCATGATAAGAAGTAGTTGGATAAAACCATGAACGATTGAGTGCAATACTAATATATTTTTGGTAGATGGTGTTTTACAATTTCCATTATAAATGTTATTATTTTTGATGCTCATCCATAGCTCCCTTGTGAAGTAAGTGAGATGGATATCACCTCACCATCCCTAGGAGGAAGCCTGGGAATGTTACTCTTTCTTAATAAATTCCACAGAAAAAGCAATCAGTTTTTGTCTTCTTTCTTGCAGTGTGAGGCAGTGGGAAAAGTAAATGAAAGTTTCTAAGACTGCTGAAACAAATACATAAAGAAATGTAAAAGCTTGACTTTTTCACTATGCATTCAAACATTTTACAGATTTTCATTTTACTAAAGAAGAAAATCACGTGAATTGTTCCTCTCTAAAATACTCTACTTGAAAAGGCAATTCAGTCTCCTAGCAACCAGCACTTCTCCAAATGAGAAAAAATGTCTGGAGGAATGGAGAAACTTCAATTACACACAATGAATGGAGTAGAATTCTCATGAGCCTGGAAGAGAAACATAAAGGATATCTTAGCCCATTTCCATTCTCCCAGTGTCAGCTTCTGAAATCCTCTGAGGCTCCAAACAGGGTCACCACCAAGGTCAATTGTAGTGGCCTAATTTATGCCTATGCCTGTGTTGAGGTCCCTCTCTTTCCCAACCCTTTGGTGTTTTCTTTGCCTTTACTGAAGGAACAGCATTTTATAACCAAGGTCTGGAAATTCTCTGGGGCACTGCAGTTCAAAATCACGAGATTTGTATGGCAATTTAATTTTAAATTTTAATTCACTTAATTAAAATAAAACTAAAAGACAGTTCCTCATTCATGCAAGTCATATTTTAAGTGCTCAGTAGTCTCATGAAGTAATGGCTACCATGTTGAATGGCCTGAACTTGGAGGATTTCCATCACAGCAGAGTGGAATGCTGCATCCCCATTCCTCCCCCACTGCTCTGCTTATGGATTTGGATGGAGAAACCATAGTCAAGAAGATTGGATGAAGTGCCTCAGTATTATCTCCGAGTTTCACCTTCATCTTGAAATTTTTCTCACTGTATTTCTACATTAGATATTGATAGTTTCTTTTCCTGTAGTCCTTTCCACTTGGGAAGAATTGTTTTAATAACTACTTTGCTTTGCATGAGTTTGACTAGGCATTACAGAGGGAAAGAATGTGAGAGGTCAAGTAACTTTTTGCAATCAAGCAATTGATATTCCCTACAGATTTAAATCTGAAGGTTCACAGCAGCAATAGGAATATCAGGTCATAAGTAACAAAATTCTCCTTCAAGATAACTTGGGGCTGAGCATGTCATTATTTTGGTTCCTATTTTTGAGCCTCTGTATTTACCTGGCACAAGGTAATCCTGGCATTTATGCCTGGGATGAACAAGGACTTTGAGGCAGGTTGGGATTTTCTCCTGGATTCCCTAATCTCTTTTTCTTTTTTTCTCCTTGTGCAAGGCCTTAATCTGCTGTCTCGGTGCTCCCTCTAGTAAAATAGCTTCCTGCCTTGGAAGCGAAGAGCAAGCAGAGAGGAAGGGCAGCAATCCTGGGCTTGCTCGCTTCTGCGTGGACGCTCCCGGGCACCAGACAGCAGGACTAACCAGTGAAATACCCAGCCCAGAGCACCACTAGGCCAAACGCCCAGCTGGACCTCCGCTCCCCCGGGGCTCTGTGGGGCTTCCTCTCCACAGTGGACACTCTTCCTCTTGACAGCACTGTCCCTTTTGGATGGAGGGGCTGCTGCACCTGCTGAAATGGATAACTAGTCAAACTTCTCACACTGATGTTTTTCATCTTAATTCCATGGCTTTCATAGGTAAGCCCACTTTTTAAAAATGCCACCATAAAAAAGTTCTGGGTTGATATTCACTTTTCCATACAATTGAAAATTCTTTATTCAATAAATATTCTTTTCACGCATATATACATCTCCAAAAGTCTTTTAACTTAAAAAAGTAGATGTCAGCTTGAGAAGTGAAGTAGAAGAAGCTGAAGCAAGAGATCTCTGATACCTTAATCTCGTCTACATAAATGAAAGTGTGGTTGTCGGAAAAGAGGCAACTAGAAGGGCTCTTTGGGCTTCAGTTCCCATAAGATGCTGCTCAAGAAGTGCTAGGACAGCGATGCTGGGGGATGGAGTTTACTGATATGCTGGGCAGCTGGGCAGCACCATTTTTGGTCACGAGAAACCAATTTTAGGTTAGAATCCAAGCAAGAACTGAGTCTCAGCCTAGTGGAGGCTTAAACACTCCTCCTTTCACATGGCTGAAACACGCAGAGAGGAGACGAGGACAGAGAAAACCAAATGCACAGACCCCATGGAGAGAGTGAACCATTGTTAAGTTGGTGATGCTGTTTCCTTAGTAACTAGAGCTTCAGAGCAGAGTAAAGGGAAGATGCAAAAACCACCTTTGGGGAAATCAGTGAATAAAGGAGAAGAATCATAAACAGTCACAAGACTGACTTTGATGACTTCATTTTTATGCAAGTCAGTGTCATCCTCAAGCCCCTATTTCTGCCTGGCAGTAGGGAAAAAACATCCTGCCAGCTCAACAAAACTCAGTCACTTCTGGTTTGAAATACAGTCCGGCCAAGAATTAAATAAATGTTTCTGGGCCCTCCCCCTTCACACACACACACACACACATGTGGGCATGTACACACCTTCCTCCTGAGGTGGGGCTCCAGGATGTTGCTCTCCTGTGGCTCAGGTGGTCACAGGGTCATCAGGGAAACTGTCTGCGCCTCCAGCCCCAGACCGGAACTCAGGGTATCCTCCTGTGCTTTTGGAGCCCTATACACATTGGGGATTTCAGCGCTCCCTCTTTCTGGGATGGAGATGCTGATGAAAAGGTGTGGGGTCAAGGAGAGGGTCCCAGAGAGCTCATTTTCTTGGTATCTAACAGCTTTTGCACTGGCTCATCTTCACCATTCCTGGCTCTCCCTTCTCCAGGGAGATGTCCCTTCCCAGTGTGGAGGTGGACCAAGTGCATCGTTATGCGTTCTTCCTTGTCATCTCATTTAGAGCGTGGACTCAAGGCCCAAGTGCTCCACTTTCCAGGCCTTTGGAAACACACATCCTTATCTCTCTTAACAAGGCCCAACTCCTGACAGTGAGTGTCTTGCTTCCTCAGTTGCTGTTTCTGGTAAAGATTTACAAAAATTAATTTAGTGCTTTAAGTGAGGTCTTGTTCTAAGTCTTACTCATCCTCCTCCTGGAAACAAAGACTGCCATTGATCCATCGGGAAGAGCCTGGGGCAACTCCGCTGGAAGCTGTGAGGAATCACGGAATGAAGACATCATTTCCTGGACCAAATAAAATGCCATGGTGATGGTGATCATGATAACTATCACATGCTAAACTTTGATATTTGTCAGGCTCAAAGTCTATTCATGCTATGCTTAGTCATTCAGTCGTGTCCAAATCTTTGTGACCCCATGGGCTATAGCCCACCAGGCTTCTCTGTCCATGGGGATTTTCTAGGCAAGAATACTGGAGTGGGTAGCCATGGCCTCCTCCAGGGGAATCTTCCCAATCCAGGGAGCAAACCCAGGTCTTCCACCTTGCAGGCAGATTCCTTACCAGCTGAGTCACCAGGGAAACCCAAGAATACTGGAGTGGGTAGCCTATCCCTTCTCCAGAGGTCTTCCCAACCCAGGAATCAAACCAGGGTGTCCTGCACTGCTGGTGGATCCTCTACCATCTGAGCTACCAGGGAAGTACATCTATTGGTGAAGCAGACATTGTTCCCATCTGCATTACTGATGAAGAAGCCAAGTCTCAGGGAGCCTGGGAAACATGACGGGCATTGTCCAGGCTGGGACTAGAGGAGAAAGGATGTGCAGCCCTGCAATCTGAGCCCAGGGCCCCTGTTCAGAACCTCCACATGCTTCTTCCTTCCAGGGTGTCCTGAATGTCCCCCAAACTGTGGGACAATGAAAAGAATTATTAAAGCACTTTCTCTGTATGGTATTAACTATGTACTTTTTCATACTTTGAAAGAAAAGATAATGCCCCAGAAAAAAAAAAAATCTATTAGAACACTCAAAAAGGAAAAGCTACTCATTGATTTTTTGAGTTATACTACTTTAATATGAAAAAAACTGATGAAGGTAGTCTAAAAATGAAACTATTAATGTGAAATTACAGAATATATGTATTTTTACCTCTGACCCAAGTTCCTGGCTCAGAACTCCTATAATTCTTGTAAACTCCTATGTGATGACATCACTAGGAGCACATTTTGCTCTAATGAGGTAACTCTCCATGGGCTCCTGGATAGGGGCTTCTCACAGAAAGACCAAGCTGTGATTAGAAGCTTGGAACTTTCAGCCCCACTCTCACTCCCAGTTTTTCCAGGGAGTGGGGAGGGACTGGAAATGGAGGCAATGGTCCATCGTGCCTATGAAGCCTCTAACTATGGGCTTCTGAGAGCTTCCAGGTGGGTGAAGAGATTCAAATACCAGAATGGTGATGCAACCCAAATCCATGGGAACAAGCTCCTGTGCTTTGTACCCTCCCAGACTTCTGTGCATCTCTATACCTGACAGCTGATCTGCGTTATTGTTGTTCAGTTGCTAAGTAATGTCTGACTCTTTGAGACCTCATGGACTGCAGCATGCTAGGCTTCCCTGTCCTTCACTGTCTCGTGGAGTTTGCTCAAATTCATCTCCATTGAGTTGGTGGTGCTATCTCACCATCTCATCCTCTGATACCCTCTTCTCCTTTTGCCTTCCATCTTTCCCAGCATCAGGGTCTTTTCTAATGAGTTGGCTTTTTGTATCAGATGGCCAAATTATTGGAGCTTCAACTTTGGCGTCAGTCCTTCCAATGGATAGTCAGGATTGATTTCCTTTAGGATTGGCAGATTTGTCAACTGATAAATATCAGTTCAGTTTAGTTCAGTCACTCAATCATGTCTGACTCTTTGCAACGCCATGGTCTGCAGTGTGCCAGGCTTCCCTGTCCATCACCAACTCCCAGAGCTTGCTCAAACTCATGTCCATAGAGTTGGTGATGCTGTCCAACCATCTCATCCTCTGTCGTCCCCTCTCCTCCCGACTTCAATCTTTCCCAGTATCAGAGTCTTCCAATGAGTCAGTTCTTCACATCAGGTGGTCAAAGTACTGGAGTTTCAGCTTCAACATCAGTCCTACCAATGAACACCCAGGACTGATCTCCTTTAGAGAGGATGGACTGGTTGGATCTCCTTGCATGCCAAGGGACTCTCAAGGGTCTTCTCCAACACCACAGTTTAAAAGCATCAATTCTTTGGCACTCAGCTTTCTTTATGTAAATAATCCTTAAAGATTATTGGAATAATCCTCCTGCTTGTTAACATATGAAATTACCCCAGATGGGACAGTGACAAGGTAGGAAAAGGTTTAGAGTCAGGTCTTGATCCTAAAGAGGTCCGGGGACACTGTGAACCAGGTGTACTGAGGAAAGCAGTCTGCCGTGGTCTGCTTATTTGTGACTGGCAGGTCAACCCTGTGTGCTTATGCACGCCCAGCGGCAGGTCCGGGACAAAATTATACTGTTTTCTTTGATAAATATAAGTGATTGATAAATATAAGTCACTGTTTTCCTGAGTTCTGTAAGCCACTCTAGCAAATAAACTAAACTAAGAAGGGCACCCTGGGAACCTCTAGTCCACGGCCGAGGCACAACCTGGCCTTGTGATTGGTGTCTGACGTGAGGTGGGGCTGTCTTGTGGGACTGGGTCCTTGCCTTGCAGGATCTGGTGCTCTCTCCAGGTAGATTATGTCAGAACTGAGATAAATTCTAGGAGGTCTAGCTGGTATCTCAGAGAATTGCCTGATGATAGGAAAAATCCCTACACATTTGGTAATCAGGAGTGAAGTGTCTTGGGTGAGTAGTAAAAAAGACACACAAGAGAAATATAAGATTTTCAAATACAATAATGATAATTTTCTAGAGGTCACATTTGACTTGCATATCTGTGCCTGCCTGAGGCACAATATTCCTAAAGATATCTATATTACTAAGAGGGGCACAAACTACTACTGGCTTCACCTACTAGTATCTTATACTTGACTGGTTCACACACTGGTATTATTTGCTGGTTCCTGAAGATATTTGAGTTGACAATCTTCACTTATGATGGTAGATGTGTAATCAGAAATACAATTTGTTAGATTCTTTTCATTTATGGATACAACTCAAAGTATGTAAACTGTCGCTCTTTTGAATTTTATTAACTACAGGTTTTAAATCCTGTTCATGAGAAGATGTCATGTGGAGCCACCAGAGAGTTAGTCTGTCAATCACCAGCACCTACATCTCCCAGTTTTGTTCTCTAGTTGTGAAGGTAGACTCTTCTACATACTAGGAGTGAAATCATAAACTGTCAGGATAGTCATAAATGTGGAGAGTCAGAAATGTCTTGATATGTGTTAACAATCACCTACTGCAGCCAAGTAAGTCTTCATCTAAAACATTTCACGCTATTAGAAATGAACACTTGCAAACAATAAGAACTCGCTCCAAGAGACAAGAAACTATGTTAACATAAAAAGGAAGCCTAAAAAATTCAGTGTCAGATGTATTGTG
Organism: Neotragus moschatus; assembly: GCA_006410615.1. NCBI lineage: Eukaryota > Metazoa > Chordata > Mammalia > Artiodactyla > Bovidae > Neotragus > Neotragus moschatus. The sequence goes on from SJYA01007331.1 coordinate 14,452, forward strand.
TATTAAGAAACTGCTCCATATACCTAAGCAGACCCTGGGAGCACTGGGGAATTGAGGAACCAGTGATGTTTCTAATTGTATCATGGATTCATTACAGAAAGTTTAGGTTCAGCAGACTTTAAAAAGCAAGAAGCTAGTATTTCATTAAAATATATATACCAAAAATACATTAAAAATCATAAAGGGTATTTTCCTGTGAAATGGGGCCAACTATAATTATCTAGAATTTACTCCATCCCTTGACAATATTTGGCTGGATAAATTATCTATTTGTCTATCACAGTTTTGCAAAAAAAATTTAAAAAACAGGGCAAAACATCTTTCTACCATATGGTCTTTGCAAACTGTCTGCCCTGGGAGATTTGTAAATGTGAGAATGAATATGCAGAAAAGAATTTAATGTGTGGAAGTGAAGGATCTTTCTTATAGTTTTAGGAAAAGAACTATACCCAATCCACAGGGTAACTACCAAAGAGCCCTTGGCTGATGCTTTGTGCATAATTAATAGAATGTCTGTGCATGACCAACAGCATTTCCCAAGGGACAGGGGCTGGATTTTCTGTGGGCAAACTAGGAAAACCTGAGCTAAACAAATTTGTTAAACTATGGTTGTGTGTATGTTGAAGGCAGGAAATGAAGACCCCTGGCACATTATTATACTCCATTAAAATCAGAAAATTGGAATTGCCAGGTCTGTTTTATAGACTCCAGATAATATCTCCACATGCCCATATACAGTAAAGAGATTCTTTCAGGGAATACTTACCCATTAATAGGCAGGAAATGAAAACTCTGTGATCTGAATAATGTTAATTAGCTGCTGCCAAAATAACACGTGAAGAACTCTCTCTACTATGTCTGGTCTAATGTTTTTATCTGATGGAAGATGTTGGAGGAGGCAGAATTTTAACATGAAACAAAAACATGGAAATTAAAGAAGGCAAAGGATGGCCAGCGGGTCTTGGGAGAATCTCGATCTTATTTATATTGAAAGGGTGTTTGGCAGTTTTTGTCAATTTCCACGTTATATGAATTTCAATATTTATGCTGAGATTAGTATTTATGCTAAGTATTAGTAAGACTATCTTGTATATATAAAAAAAATAGTCGTATGGTTTATCACTCAGTGGTTTATAATTTTTACCACTTTATCCCAGGGTTGTATGGAAACTGTATAGGATATTATCTGCATAACAGATGGCAGAATGTGGAAAGCTGGATGAACATCTTGTGATGCTAAAGACTGGAAATTGCAAAACAACTAGGACTTAACATAGGGAAAAAGTTTCTTGATGTTGGTTTTGGTGATAATTTTGGATTTGACACTAAAAGAACAGGCAATAGAAACAAAAATGGACAAGTATGCAAAAGACTTTCTTTACAAGGAGCTGTACAGAGGCATCTGTTTCAAGATGGCGGAGTAGAAGGATGTGCATTCCTTTCCTCCTGTGAGAATACCAAAACTGCAACTAGCTGTTGAGCAACCATTGACAGCAGGACTCTGGAACCCACCAAAAAAATATACCCCCATCGAAAGACAAGAAGAAGCCTCAGTGAGATAATAGGAGGGGTGCAATCACAATAAAATCAAATCCAATTCCCATCAAGTTGGTGACCACAAACCAGAGAACAATAATACCAAAGAAGTTCTCCCACTGTTGTGAAAGTTCTGAGCCCCACATCAAGCTTCCAAGCCTGGGAATCAGACAAAGGGTCTGGGAATCCCCAGGGAATCTGACCTTGAAGGCCAATGGGATTTGATTACAAGACTTCCACAGGACTGGGGGAAACAGAGACTCCAGTCTTGGAAGGCACAAACAGAATCTTGTGTGTAGCAAGACCCAGAGGAAAGGAGCAGTGACCCCACAGAAGACTGAACCAAATCTACCTGCTAGTGTTGGAGGGTCTCCTGTGGAAGCGTGGATCAATAGGGGCTCACCACAGGGATACAGGCACTGGTAACAGCAGTCCTAGAAGGTCCCTATTGGCATAAACCCTCTTGGAGATCACCATTAACCCTACCATAGAGCCCATAGACCCCAGTGCTAGGGTGTCTTAGGCCAAACAAACTACCAGGGAGGGATTGCAATCCCACTCATCAGTAGATAACTGGGTTAAAGCTTTAACGAGCAAGGCCCTGTCCACCAGAACATGACTCAGTTTTTTCCCATCGCCAGTCCCTCCCATCAGGAAATTTACATATGCCTCTTAGTCGCCTGCATCAGAGGGCAGACAGAAGAAGTAAAAAGAACCATAATCCCAGAGCAGCTAGAAAAAAAATCACATTATAGGAAGTTAATCAGGATGAAAAAGCAGAAAGTTATGTCCCAGATGAAGAGACAAGATAAAACCCCAGAAAGACAACTAAATGAGGAGGAGACAGGCAACGTTCCAAAAAAAGAACTCAGAATAATCATAGTGAAGATTCGGAATCTCAGAAAAACATTTGGAGACAAATTTTGAGAAGATTTAAGAAATGTTTACCAAAGACCTAGAAGAACTAAAGAACAAACAAACAAAGATGAATAATACACTAGAAATAATCAGTAGCAGAATATCTGAGGCAGAAGAATGGACAAGTGACCTGGAAGACAGAATGGTGGATATCATTGCCCAGGACAAAATATAGAAATTAGAATGAAAAAGAAGAAGACAGCCGAAGAAACCTCTGAGACAAAAAGTTAAATGCACCAACATTTGCACTAGAGGGGTCTCAGAAGGAGAAGAGAGAGAGAAAGGACCTGAGAAAATATTTGAAGAGATAATAGCTGAAGACTTCCCTAATATAGGAAAGGAGATAGTGAACCAAGTCCAGGAAGCACAGAGAGTCCCAGGCAGGATAAACTCAAGGAGGAACACACCATGATATATAGTAATCAGACTGACAAAAATTAAAGACAGAGATAAAATATTAAAAGCAGCAAGAGAAAGATGACAAATAACATGCAAAGGAACTCCCATCAGGCTATCAGCTGATTTCTCAACAGAAACTCTGCAAGCCAGAGGGAATGGCATGATACATTTAAAGTTATGAAAGGGAATATCCTACAGCCAAGAATACTCTACCCAGCAAGACACTCCTTCAGATTTGATGGTGAAATCAAAAGCTTTCCAGACAAGCAAAAGTTAAGAAAATTGAGGGCCACCAAACCAGCTTGACAACAAATGCTAAAGGAACTTCTCTAGGCAGGAAACAAAAGACAAGGAAAAGACCTATACAAAATAAATTCAATTAAGAAAATGGTAATAGGATCATACATATTGATAATTACCTTAACTGTAAATGGATTTAATGCACCAGCCATGAGACATAGACTGTCTGAGTGGAAGAACTTGTGCATGTATGCACCTCCAGTTACCACATCACTCTGCTTGACAAATGATACATAATGTTTTATATTGTTAAATTAGTCATGTTCCCATTATGGCTTGCAATAGTAATTATCTTTTACTTTCTGTCTGGCTATTGATTGTGAAAACTGATAAACATCTTTTATGATTGTGAAAAAAAAAAAAGGGAGTCATTAAAATTGCCAACAGACACATGAAAGGTGCTCAGCACTGCTAATCATCAGTGAAATGCAAATCAAAACCACAATGAGCTATCATCGCACACCTTTAAAATGGCGGCTATCAAAATGTCAAAAGATAACAAGTGCTGAGAATGTGGGAAAAAGGGACCCCCTGTGCATTGCTGATGGGTGTAAATTGGTAGCGCCACTATGGAGAACAGTATGAAAGCTTCTCAAAGTATCAAAAATAAAAAAACCGTAAGATGTAGTAATCCTACTTCCAGCTATATTTCCAAAGGAAACACAGTCAACATCTGAAAAAGATATCTGCACTCCCTTGTTCTCTGCAGCCTTATTCACAATAGTCAAGATATGGAAGCAACCTGTCAGGAGATGAATGTTTAAAGAAAATGTGGTAGACATGCAGACAGAGATAGAGAGATACACACACAAACATGCTCAATGAAATACTACTTAACTTAAAAAAAAAGAAAGAAAACCATCCATTTGAAGCAATATGGGTGAACTTAAAGGTCATTATGCTAAGTGAAAAAATCAATCACAGAAAGAAAACACTAATCTCATTTACATGAAAACTCTAAAATAGTCAAATTCATAGAAGTAGAGAGTAGGATGGTGGTTGCCAGGCATGGGGATACAAAGTTTCAGCTATGAAAATGAGTAGATTCTGCAGATCTAACATATATCAATATGACTATCAGTTCAGTTCATTTCAGTCGCTCAGTCGTGTCTGACTCTTTGCAACCCAATGAACTGCAGCATGCCAGGCCTCCCTGTCCATCATCAACTCCTGGCTGCTGCTGCTGCTAAGTCACTTCAGTCGTGTCCGACTCTGTGTGACCCTAGAGACGGCAGCCCACCAGGCTTCCCCGTCCCTGGGATTCTCCAGGCAAGAACACTGGAGTGGGTTGCCATTTCCTTCTCCAGTGCATGAAAGTAAAAAGTGAAAGGGAAGTCACTTGGTCATGTTTGACTCTTTGCGACCCCATGTACCACAGCCTACCAGGCTCCTCTGTCCATGGGATTTTCCAGGCAAGAGTACTGGACCAACTCCCGGAGTCCACTCAAATCCATGTCCATTGAGTCGGTGATGCCATCCAGGTGATGCCATCTCATCCTCTGTCGACCCCTTCTCCTCTTGCCCTCAACCTTTCCTAGCATCGGGGTCTTTTCAAATGAGTCAGCTCTTCGCATTAGGTGGTCAAAGTACTGGAGTTTCAGCTTCAACATCAGTCCTACCAATGAACACCCAGGACTGATCTCCTTTGGGATGGATTGGTTGGATCTCCTTGCAGTCCAAGGGACCCTCAAGAGTTTTCTCCAACACCACAATTCAAAAGCATCAATTCTTCGGTGCTCAGCTTTCTTTGTAGTCCAACTCTCACATCCATACATGACCTCTGGAAAAACCATAGCCTTGACTAGACAGATCTTTGTTGGCAAAGTAATGTCTCTGCTTTTTAATATGCTGTCTAGGTTCTTCATGACTTTCCTTCCAAGGAGCAAGCGTCTTTTAATTTCATGGCTGCAATCCCCATCTGTAGTTATTTTGGAGCCAGAAAAATAAAGTCTGCCACTGTTGCCACTGCTTCCCCATCTATTCCCATGAAGTGATGGGACAGGATGCCATGATCTTTGTTTTCTGAATGTTGAGCTTTAAGCCAACTTTTTCACTCTCCTCTTTCACTTTCATCTAGAGGCTCTTTAGTTTTTCTTCACTTCTGCCATCAGGGTGGTGTCATCTACGGATATGACTGTAGTTAACAACAGTATGTTGGATGCTGAAATTTGCAAAGAGGGTTCAGTTCAGTTCAGTCCAGTCACTCAGTCGTGTCCGACTCTTATGCGACCCCATGAATCGCAGCACGCCAGGCCTCCCTGTCCAGCACCAACTCCTGGAGTTCACCCAGAGTTGCGTCCATCGAGTCAGTGATGCCATCCAGCCATCTCATCCTCTGTCGTCCCTTTCTTCTTCTGGTCCTAATCCCTCCCAGCATCAAAGTCTTTTCCAATGAGTCAACTCTTCGCATGAGATGGCCAAAGTACTGGGGTTTCAGCTTCAGCATCATTCCTTCTAAAGAAATCCCAGGGTTGATCTCCTCCATAATGGACTGGTTGGATCTCCTTGCAGTCCAAGGGACTCTCAAGAGTCTTCTCCAATACCACGGATCAAAAGCATGAATTCTTCGGTGCTCAGCCTTCTTCACAGTCCAACTCTCACATCCATACATGACCACAGGAAAAACCATAGCCTTGACTAGATAGACCTCAGTCGGCAAAGTAATGTCTCTGCTTTTGAATATGCTATCTAGGTTGGTCATAACTTTTCTTCCAAGGAGTAAGAGTCTTTTAATTTCATGGCTGCAATCTAAGAGGGTAGACTTTAACTATTCTCACTACATCAGAAAAAAAAGAAAGAAAATGTAAATTAGCTTGATTATGGTGATTATTTCATAGTGCATATGTTTATCAAAATATCATTTTATCACATCTTTACAATTTTCATCTGCCAATTATACTTCAGTGAAGATGGAAATAAAACGTCTGATGATGAGAATTGAAAACTCATCAGGGCACACAAAACCCAGCTTCCAACATCTGGACTGAGCGTGATTGGCCTTCTAGACTGAGGCCAGCTTCACTTCTTGGCTTTGCCATATGGTACTTGTTTGTTTCCTCTGGTGGTTTTTTATTTTGACTTTCAACTCTACCAGGCAACAGATATTTGTGTTTTGTTCAGGACTCAGCAGTCATGAAAATCTCAATTTATTGTACCCAAATTGGGGATGTCTTGTTAAGAATAGACTATCCCATGCTCCTTGGACCAGCTGGAATCGCACTGTGTGCATAAACAAGTCAAAAGTAGCAGAGACGATTTAGCCAAGAGGAGCCAGCTGCTGTGGGACTTGGGGAGAGGGAAATAGAGAGAAGGGCCTGGATTTCCTCTGGGATTGGCCTCCAGCCTGGGGACAGCCCTCACTGTGGCCAAGGAAGTTCCTTCATCTTGAAAACTTAATTTTTTTAAATGGTAAAGATCTTTGGGACTTCCCTGAAGATACAGTGGTTAGGACTTCACGTTTGTACTTCCAGGGTCTGGGTTCAATCCCCGTGTGGTATGGCCATAAATAAATAAATAAGTAAAGGGTTTTTTTGGTTAAAAAAAAGACCCTTGAGGGAAATCAAGAAGGAAAATTGAGTTTCAGAGACAGTGTTAACTTGTTTCAAACACACTAGTGGAGCAGTGCCATGTTTTCATTCCGAAAGCACTTCTCTTTTCGGTTTATTGCTGTGACTGTGAATTAAATCGTCAGGGTGCCCACCCAACTTTCTGTTCTGTGTCCTGAAAACTGCTTCATATTCTCAACAAGTCAGAAGCCAAAAACAGTTTCTAGAATCAATGATTTTTAAATTCACATCTTCGACTCTCCTTGTCTCACTTTTTCTATGTGTGTATTTTATCATAATAATGATGACAGGAGAGGAAGCAATTGAAAAAAGAAATGTAAACAGAGCAAATAAGCCAAGTAGTAATCCAAGGATTTGTTCACTGGTCAGTCAGCTAACCATTTCCACAATGAAAGCACTCAGACTTACTTTCCAATATTGATTTATTTATAGGGTGTTGCTGCTGCTAAGTCACTTCAGTCGTGTCTGACTCTATGCGACCCCATAGACGGCAGCCCACCGGGCTCCCCCATCCCTGGGATTCTCCAGGCAAGAATACTGGAGTGGGTTGCCATTTCCTTCTCCAATGCATGAAAGTGAAAAGTGAAAGTGAAGTTGCTCAGTCGTGTCCGACTCTTAGCGACCCCATGGAGTGCAGCCCACCAGGCTCCTCCGTCCATGGGATTTTCCAGGCAAGAGTACTGGAGTAGGATGCCATTGCCTTTTCCATTTATAGGGTACAAACTGATAATTAGTCATTGACTCTGTGAAAAACAAATCATTTATAAAGCATTTTTTTCTATGATGTCACAAGATAGAGGAGCTTATAATGGCCAATGACCTTTCAAAACAGCTTAGATTATACCATTGCACAGAAGTCGCCAGTGGCTACAATGCTGCTTATGAGAAATCCAGTTCTACGTCATTTGAAAACAGTCATCCTGAGAACAGACTTTCTTAAAAATAACCTAGCGTAGGTGGTGAAATAATAGCTAAGAAATAGCAAGCAAGAAAGAAATGAGAGATATTGATGAAGCTTTTATTCAAAGCAATATCAAAAAGAGTCGGTAAACTTCTAAATGTTCCATTTACTCTCTGCCCAGTCATGCCTGCTCTCTCCTTCCAGTGACCTCAAGCAGTTGCTCTGAACCTAATTTTGATGTGCCTTTGGACACGACACTTCGCTTCTCGGCACATCCATTATTACTTTTTCTCGACCCTGTCTTTAGAGTAGTATGTTTCCAGGTGCTGCTGGTGTTTAGGTCAAGATTAAAGAACATGTGAATATTTCAAGACGGACTTAAAATTTCAAAATGAAATGACTGCTTTCAAATATATTAGAAAAACAGTTGCCTCCACTTTTAAAATTATCACCATGTCTGCTATACATGTAGTCATTCAGTTATTCTCCCAATCAACAGTTCTTTAAGACTTATTACTTGCCCTGTTTTGCATTTATCTTGGCAAACATTCAGTACATTCCTGCCCTCATAGAGTTGACAGCCATGACCTGGAGCTCTTACGAGTTTCTTAAAACTTTAAAAATGTTCTCTGGGCCAGTAAGACACCTGAGCCTGCAAAATGTGTCCTTCAATATCTTAAATCATCTGGTTGAGGGAAATCAGTAAGATTCTACAGAAGAGACAAATTAATACTAGAGACATTGAATGTAGAGTTTTGTAATCTGGAATTTCTACTAGTGATCAAGAGGCTGTTAATTTTAAGGGAGGGAGAATAGTGAGAGGATCTCTCCAGTTCTCAGCTCTTCTTGTTGATGGAAAAATGTGGGGACGATCTGTTAGATTTCCACCTTCCTTTTCCAACACAAGATGGCAGTGTTCTGAGCTCCTAGTTCAGTTTAGTTGCTCAGTTACATCCGACTCTTTGCAACCCCATGGACTGCAGCAAGCCAGGCCTCCCTGTCCTTCACAATTTCCTGGTGCTTGCTCAAACTTAATGTTCACTGAGTCGGTGATGCCATCCAACTATCTCATCCTCTGCCGTCCCCTTCTCCTCCTGCCTTCAATCTTTCCCAGCATCAGAGTCTTTTCTAATGAGTCAGTGCTTCATATCATGTGGCCAAAGTATCAGAGTTTCAGCCTCAGCATCAGTCCCTCTAATGAATATTAAGGGTTGATTTCTGTTAGGATTGACTGGTTTGATCTTGCAGTCCAAAAGACTCTCAAGAGTCTTCTCCAGCACCANAGTCTTTTCTAATGAGTCAGTGCTTCATATCATGTGGCCAAAGTATCAGAGTTTCAGCCTCAGCATCAGTCCCTCTAATGAATATTAAGGGTTGATTTCTGTTAGGATTGACTGGTTTGATCTTGCAGTCCAAAAGACTCTCAAGAGTCTTCTCCAGCACCACAGTTCAAAAGTATCATTTCTTCGGTGCTCAGCTTTCTTTACGGTCCAAATCTCACATCCATACATGACTATTGGAAAAATCATAGCTTTGACTAGGTGGGCCTTCGTTGGCAAAGTAATGTCTCTGCTTTTTAATATGTTGCCTATGTTGGTCATAGCTTTTCTTCCAAGGAGCAAGTGTCTTTTAATTTCATGGCTGCAATCACCATCTGAAGTGATTTTGGAGTCTGAAAAAATAAAGTCTGTCACTGTTTCCATTGTTTCCCTGGCTATTTGCCATGAAGTGATGTGACTGGATGCCATGATTTTAGTTTTCTGAACGTTGAGTTTTAAGCCAACTTTTTCACTCTTCTCTTTCCCTTTCATCAAGACGCTCCTTAGTTCCTCTTTGCTTTCTGCTGTAAAGGTGGTGTCACCTGCAAATCTGAGGTTGTTGATATTTCTCCCTGCAATCTTGATTACAGCTTGTGCTTGATCCAGCCTGGCATTTTGCATGATGTACTCTGCATATAAATTAAACAAGCAGAGTAATAATATACAGCCTTGATGCATTCCTTTCCCAATTTGGAACCAGTCTGTTGTTCCATGTCCAGTTCTCACTGTTGCTTCTTGATCTGCATGCAGATTTCTCAGGAGGCAGATCAGGTGGTCTGGTATTCCCATCTCTTTCAGAATTTTCCACA
>SJYA01007332.1:0-18748 GCA_006410615.1 Neotragus moschatus
AAGGCCCACTTGACTTCACATTCCACGATGTCTGGCTCTAGGTGAGTGATCACACCATCATGATTATCTTGGTAGTGAAGCTCTTTTTTGTACAGTTCTACTGTGTATTCTTGCCACCTCTTCTTAATATCTTCTCCTTCTGTTGGGTCCATACTATTTCTGTCCTTTATCAAGCCCATCTTTGCATGAAATTTTCCCTTGGTATCTCTAAATCCATTCCATCCAAGAGATCTTCCCAACCCAAGGACTGAACCTCCCACATTGTAGGCAGATGCTTTAGCGTCTGAACGACCAGGAAAGTTTGAGAACCAATAATAACATAGTAAAAGTATTTTCTTCTCTATGCTTTTAACTTAATTGTGTCATTTTCCTAGGAATTAAATTCCGCTATCACATAAAGGGTAGTGTCTGGAAATTATGTAACGTGTTAACAGGGTAATATCTTATTTAGGTTAAAGTCCATAAAAGTGGTCACAAACTCAAGTATTAAAAAAAAAATCAGACAGAGTATGAAAGATTATGAAGGGGCTGGAATTAAGGGTGGAATTTATCATGGAAAGAGCATATACCCTGTGTTGTGTGAGTGCTCAGCTGTGTCTGACTCTGTGACATCATGGACTGTAGCCCACCTGGCTCCTCTGTCCATTGGATTTGCCAGGCAAGAATAACTGGAGTGGGTTGCCATTTCCTTCTCCATATCCTGCCTTAGTACATTTAAAGTCAATTAAAACAACAATAACAACATTTAGCTAATCAAAATAAACAGGTCTAGATGCTAGACTTCTAACTCTTCGCTCAGAGGAGCAGAAAACTTTGGAAGCTTCAAAGGTAGACTTTTGCTTGCTGCTGCTCCTGCTGCTAAGTCACTTCAGTTGTGTCTGACTCTGTGCAACCCCATAGATGGCAGCCCACCAGGCTCCCCCGTCCCTGGGATTCTCCAGGCAAGAACACTGGAGTGGGTTGCCATTTTCTTCTCCAATGCATGAAAGTGAAAAGTGAAAGTGAAGTTGCTCAGTTGTGTCCAACTCTTAGCGATCCCATGGACTGCAGCCCACCAGGCTCCTCCATCCATGGAATTTTCCAGGCAATAGTACTGGAGTGGGTTGCCATTTCCTTCTCCGGACTTTTGCTTAATACCAGGTAAAAGTCAAGTTTAAAGACTGGCTGGTTAGAGTTTCTGCTTTACAAACAAATCCGTTAGTACTGCCTGTTTAACCTTCAGAACCTTGGGCAAAGTAAGCTGTCACAGAGCTCCCAATTCTTTCCTTTTAAATTTACTATCAATGTATAATGAAAAACAAGAGAACAAAAATCAACTTTAAATGACTAAGTCTACTCCCTATTGAGAAGATGGCTAAGAACTTAATTCTGCTACAGCTCTAGTCTTTTGTATTAAAGGAAGCCCTAAGTACTTCTTCTAAAAATGCTTTAAGTTTTATCCTATTTCCATTCATTGATGGAAAAAAGCTATTCGCCTTCCCCTGTTTTAAGATACAAAGCAATGGTTTAACATTTCCCTTTTAATATAAAATGCTGCATCTTGGAAAAATTCTGGCAGCTCCTTGGCAAGTTAAACATAGTTACTATTTGACTCAGCAATTTCATTCTTAGGTATATACCCAAGAGAAATAAAAACCTATGTCCACACAAAAATTAGTACACAAATGTTCATACCATTACTCATCAGGGCCTCAAAGTGGAAAACAACCCAAATGTCTATCAAGTGATGAATTGATAAACTACAAACTGGAAGATCCATAAATAAAAAGAAAATGAAGTACTAATACATGCTGTAACACTGATGAGCCTCAAAAACATTTCAGTTGGTGGAAGTCAGTCACAAAAGGTAACATGTATTATTCTATTGACATGAAACACTCACAACAGGCAAATTCTTAAAGAGGGAGGGATTGGGGGCAGGAGGAGAAAGGGACGACAGAGGATGAGGTGGCTGGATGGCATCACTGAATCGATGGACATGAGTTTGAGTGAATTCTAGGAGTTGGTGATGGACAGGGAGGCCTGGCGTGCTGCAATTCATGGGGTGGCAAAGAGTCGGACACGACTGAGCGACTGAACTGAACTGAAGGCTAGAGAGTTGGGGAGAATAGACAGTGACTAATGGGTAGGGAGCGTTATTTTGAAGCTGACCAAAATACTCTAAAATTTATTTTAATTATGATTGTACAACTCTGTGCATATTCCATGAAGTATTAAATTGCACACTTTAAATGGGTGAATTGCAGGGTATGAAAATTGTATCTCAATAAGCCTGCTGTAAAAATACAACAAAAAACTTCCCTTTACTAAGCCCATTATTCTTCCTTTGGTTAAGCAACAAGTTCCTTTCCATATTCAGAGAATGAGAACTAAACGGATCTTAGAGACTCAATTCAGATTTGTAAACTAGAGCCTTAGTAAGATTTAAGTGATTTGTCCAAGGTGATAGCACTAGGATCAGAAACTATAGACACTTTCTTAAACTCTAACACCCACATTCTTCTCCACTTTACCAACTCTCAATCAACTTTCTTTCTACTCAGCTTTTTACTACTTCACTTACATCTTCCACAAAAGGTTCAAGTGCCTCATCTGAGTATCCAATTCTTTCTTCTCCTTAGTCCAACATCCACGTACTCTAAGTTTTGTTTCCAGTATCTAAAATTTTCTTTCCCCATTTGGTCAACTTTCAAGAACCCTTTGAATTACAGTATTATTGTTGATGTTTGGTGCCTAAATCATACGCTTCTGCTAAAGATTTCTTCCCTAACGGTAGCCTGCACTACACCAAGATTTAAGCAGATACACTGCTGCTTAAAACTCACTCAGGCTACAGTCAAAAGCTAAGAGTTCAACTATACGCTCACGTAAGCTCAGTATATGTATAAATACACATATACCACAGGGAAAGAGCTGCTTTAGGGTGACAAGTGTTCTTTCTATGCCACGTATTACTATTTTCATACCTTGAAGTAGTCGTCTTGAGTGACAACAGAGTTTCTCAGTCTATTCTCTGGATTAAATAGACAAGATACCACCGTCTGTATGCTCCTATCCACAGATTTCTGAAACACAGAAGTTTTCAGTAAAGACTATTCATTCTTTCACTCACTGGTAACGAGCTTTTTGAAAAAGCTTAATGAATAACATACACTTATTTCTAAAGAATTCTCATGCAATTTTTTCATTTTTACCACGTCACATAGTATGTAACTTTTATACCAAATTTAAGAATTGTTTTAGAAACTTAAGAGTACTAGAAAGCTCAATTAATCAAGCCTTCAGATACCTGCTTTTAAGTCCCTTTAAATTTTCCTGTTAGACTGGAAATAGTGAACCCTCAACATTTCAAGAAACATTTATTCAGGTTAAACTCTGATAATATAACTGTAGGTTATTTTGGGGGTTTTTGTTTTTTTCAAATTTTAATTGTATAACAAATCTGGGATTATTTTCACTGCTGCTGCTACTGCTGAGTCGCTTCAGTCATGTCCGACTCTGTGTGACCCTATAGACGGCAGCCCACCAGGCTCCCCTGTCCCTAGGATTGTCCAGGCAAGAACACTAGAGTGGGCTGCCACTGCCTTCTCCATTTTCACTGCAGAGTTCAGTAATTTAAAATTTTTTCCATTGAGAAATACATGAAAGTACACATACTCCAATGGGAATTGTTTACTGTTATGGGAATCGTTCAGTGTTTTGCATATTCCAGTCAGATCAATTACTTTTCACATCCTCACCCATTCAAAAAACACAGGATTCAAAAATGAGAGATTATTACAGGGATTTGCTCTAAAATGATAATAAGAAACCCCTCTATGTAAGTCTTTCCACTACTGGTGAGCCCAGCAATCTCAAGGACTGCCCCAGATGTGACGCTGCGGTGAGAATGCCGTGAACAGCTGTGCAGTGTGACCCATCTAAGCAAGTGCCTGAACCAGTGAAAGGCAGGCAGACAGAAGCCATACTGATCCCTCTTTTGAAGAGTAGGATTCTTGAGGAAAACTACCCGTTGGACTCTGTCAAACCATGTTAACATTTATTAAACTATGGTTAAAAACAAACCAAAAAAAACCCCAATGAAAATGGAAGAAAGGGAAGGACAACTGAATCAGTAACTGGTTTGTGGATACCTAGAACTTCATTAACTTTTACGTAAATTGTGAAGCTTTTAGTCAGTAACTCAAGCTCTTTAAATTTGAGCAAAGATATCTGTTTCTCAAACAGCCATTATTAAAATTTGAAAAAAGCACATATAGAAATATAAACGTTAATGAACAAAATTCGATGTTTGCCTTTTGTGGGCCATTTCCAGAGGATGGAGTAGCTTCATGAACTGAGCATTCACTGGGCAAACCTTCAGCTCCTGTATCAACTTCATTACAGTGGTAGTTAATGGTTGTATAAGCCTACATTTAAAAGGATAAAAGTGTAATTAAAGAGATGTACATTAGATATTCTTCAAAATAGTGAGCTCATACTGAAAGTTTAAATGTGTATTGTTCTGAAGTTAAATTACATTATTTCAGAAACTATTCTAAACTAAATAGTTGAAATGCAATATGGGAATCTTATATTTTGAAATGTCAACATAATCAGAATTAGAAGGAGAATTTCTGTAAGAAACTTCAACATAGAGTAAGGGAAGGGAATTTCCCAGTGCCTGAGAATTTTTGCTCATATTATGTCCTTAAAATATCCAATCCTGATGAAAGACAGAAGGTAACAAACGCTCAGACATTTTAGAGGTAGCTTCCTCTTTTATTCATTTTCTTATATAACAGTGTTGAGAGCAAACATTTTTGCTTCTCTCAACAAATTTTTTGGCTAGAAAACTCGAGGCAGATTCAATATTAATTATAAATCCTTGGAGGTAGAAACAGCACAGGTATTAGTACTACCTTTCTTGGTTACATATTCTGAGCACCAGTGTATGCAGGGCGGCCATTACTTAAGTACAGACAAAATAATCTGAGAAACAAAAAGCACAGTTTCTCCCATGGGAGTGTGTATATATATACTTGAGTTGCAAAGAACTGTAACACATAAAGTAAAAGGGCATTTAACGTATTTCCAGGCATACTTGATACGGCAAGGGTCAAGAAATACATAACAGTAAAATACTTTTAAAATACAAAACAGGAAGTACATGCTCGGCTACTTCACCTTACCGGAGGAATAACATAACTCCTTTGTTCCCCAGCAGGCCACTGCGGTGGCATCTTAAAAAAAAAAAAAAAAAAGAAAGAAAAGACTGCTTACTTAAATATTGCTTTACACTGTCACAAGGATCTGAAATAGACAATGTTGAGGTACTAGTGCTGGTTTCCTTGAGCTTGTTATAACAAAAGAAAATGGAAAAGTACTTTATGATATGTATGATTTTATCGTTACTTTCATATATTAACTCCATCTTTTTCTCAATTTTCTGGAGTTGGTTTTCAGGAAAACTCAAGAGACAGTACCTCTTTGAATTTATTACCATAGTCAGTGTCACAGATATGGTCCTATCTATGGACAGAAATTCTAGTAGCCAGCTAAAATAAACATTATCAAACATAATTGCAATTCAGTGCTCTAAGAACCGAGTAATCATTTTATCTCAGCCTACGCCTCTATAAAGACTCATGAGATTCAGCCTGCATGTCTGAGCCATTAGACAGCAAAGATGAAGACTACACGTTAAAATATAGAAGAGGACACCAGAGCTTGTAAGACAGCACAAGAGGAAGCTTGCTAAGCTCGTTTCTGTCCAAATATTATTCTCTTATTCTAAACAATAGAGAAGCCCTAATTCTAGACTAATTCTGTTTTTCCTTAAATTTTAGGCACACTCAACTACTTTAAATGACAAACTACTAGGGAAATTTACATAAAGGCCTAAATAATATTCCAAAGTAAATAATTTTGATCCCTATTAAATTACCTGATAATTATAAACAGGCAGCTGATATCCAGTGATAACCTGAACTGGTGAACTTGGATAAGGAGGATAAGCCTGAAAACAAAGTTTACAGAAAGAATGAATGAACAACATGCATTTTTAAAAATCAGAAAGGAGGAGTATCATTCCCAATGCAATAAAAACATGAAAATAAGGAAATATTCATTTTTTAATATCCAATCCAAAATCCTATCTGAGTGAGTGCTTTCATGAAGAAATAAGTATTCTCTGTCAAATGTCAACCTTTTGGGCTGGGAGAAGCAAGAGATAAATAAAGGAAGTGACTGATTTTGCAAGCCCAAGTTTATCTTTTTTGTATATTTATTCCCACCCAAGTTTTTCTTAGTCGTGATGAAGCTCTATTAGAATAGATTTCCATGTTAGCATTAAATTAATACATGTGTGCTATTTTTTGGTAAAGATATTTGTAGGCAGTTTTGTATTCCTTTGACAGTATTTTGGGGTAACATGGAATACTCCGCACAGACATTTTGGCTCTTTCTGTGTTTAAAAGTTAAGGGCAATGTACAACCCCAAACTGGAAAAGAGATAGTACAATGTATTATCTATTTCAATAAATATTTATTAACTGAAAATATCTAGGTAGTAGCATACGAAAATATACCAGAAGAGGTAATAATACCCCATGGTAAATTTTATGAACAAGCAGGGCTTTTCTTGTAGCTTTCTTTATGTAAGAAAAGATATATTCTATACTTCAGGTAGATGAAAAATGCAAACAAACAAGAGACACTGCAGAGCCTTTTCACTATTATTTCATTTCTTTTCCTAAGAATAAAATGTCTTTTGAACTGAAGAAGGTAAACTGAAGTAGGAAGAAAATAAATGTTATTTATTATCAATAGGAGACAAGTATTCCAAATTTTACTTTGAATATTAAAGAAATCAAGACAAGACAAATTATATGCCAGAAACTCATAGAACTTACAAATATAATTAAATTGTCAGAAATTTATCCATGTTAGAACCACAATACATCTAGAAATCAACAATCTGTATGAAGAGACACCTGGAAATCATTGCAAATAAAGACTAGTTGACCCCAGGAAAGAATAAACCAGGTAAACACATGAAGAAAACTGTCTTCAAGCATTTTAGGAGTTATTTTGGGAAAAAAATAAAGAGGAGATAGATTCTATGTGGCTACAGTGATCAGTTCTCAGATAAAGACGTACAAACTATATAGAAGCAGATTTAAGCTTAGTAAAATAAGTAACATAACACCAAGGGAACATTTCATGCAAAGATGGGCTAAATAAAGGACAGAAATGCCAAGGACTTACCACAAGTATAAGAGATTCAGAAGAGGTGGCAAGAATACACAGAAGAACTGTACAAAGGTCTTAATGAACCAGATAACCACAATGATGTGGTCCCTCACCTAGAGCCAGACATCCTGGAGTGTGAAGTCAAGTGGGCCTTAGGAAGCATCACTACAAACAAAGCTAGGGGAAGTGATGGATTTCCAGCTGGGCTATTTCAAATCCTGAAAGATGGTGCTGTTAAAGTGTTGCACTCAGTATACCAGAAGATTTGGAAAGCTCAGCAGTGGCCACAGGACTGAAAAAGGTTAGTTTCCATTTCAATCCCAAAGAAGGGCAATGCCAAATAATATTTAAACTATCGTATAATTGAGCTTGTTTCACATGCTAGCAAGGTAATGCTCAAAAGCCTTCAAGTCAGGGTTTAACAGTATGTGAACCAAGAACTTCCAGATGTATAAGCTGGATTTAGAAAAGGCAGAGGAACCAGAGGTCAAATTGCTAACATGTTTTGGGTCATAGAGAAAGCAAGAGAATTCCAGAAAACCAACTACTTCTGCTTCATTGATTATACTAAAGCCTTTGAAAGTGTGGATCACAAAAAACTAAGGAAAATTCTTCAAGACATAGGAATACTAGACCACCTTATCTGCCTCCTGAGAAGCCTGTATGCAGGTCAAGAAGCAACAGTTAGAACCAGACATAGAACAATGGACTAGCTCAAAATTGAGAAAGGCATACTGCAAAGCTGTACATGGTAACCCTGATAAATAAACTTCTACACAGAGTACATCATCCTAAATGTTGGGCTGGATGAATCACAAGCTGGAATCAAGATTGCCAGAAGAATTATCATCAACCTCAGATATGCAGATGACACCATCTTAATGGCAAAAAGCGAAGAACTAAAGAGCTCCCTGATGAAGGTGAAAGGCAAGTGGAAAAACTGGCTTAAAACTAAGCCAGTTCAAAAAACTAAGATTCTGACATCTGGTCCCATCACTTAATGGCAAATAGATGGGAGAAAATGGAAACAGTGGTAGACTTTATTTTCTTGGGCTCCAAAGTCACTGTGGATGGTGAATGCAGCCATGACATTAAAAGATGCTTGTTCCTTGGAAAAAAATCTATGACAAATCTAGATAGCATATTAAAAAGCAGAGATACCACTTTGCTGACAAAGGTCTATATAATCAAAGCTATGGCTTTTCCAGTAATCATGTATGGATGTGAGAGTTGGACTATAAAGTGTGAGCACTTAAGAACTGATGCTTTTGAACTGTGGTCCTAAAGAAGACTCTTGAGAGTCTCCTGGACAGCAAGGAGATCAAACCAGTCAATCCTAAAGGAAATCAACCCTGATTATTCATTGAAGAAGTGATATTGAAGCTGAAACTCCAAAATGACCACCTGATGCAAAGAGCCAACTCACTGGAAAAGACCCTGATGCTGGGAAAGATTGAGGGTGGGAGGAGAAGGGGACAGCAGAGAATGAAATTGTTGCCTGGTATCACTGAAGTAACGGACGAGCCTGTGAGCAAACTCCAGGAGACAGTGAAGGACAGGGAAGCCTGGCATCCTGCAGTCCATGGCGTTGCAAAGAGTTGGACAGGACTTAGCAACTGAACAACAACAAGAACAAGCAACACTAAGAATGACATTTCTAACAAAATGTCCCATCATTCAAAAGTATTCAAACAGCGTTAGTATTGTCACCTGTTATGGAAATTGTTGACATGATTCCACAGAGGGTAAGAACTAAGACTGGCTTAATTTTTAAGGTGCTGGCATCAATAAGATCTCTAGTATAAAAGGACGTAGGTACTTCTTACCTGAACATACTGAGTTATAGGGTTCATCACGGTTGGAGGCTGCATGTAAGTTTCAGTGTTTGGATTACCCCAGACACTCTGAAATTGTGGTGGAGGAGGAGGATTAAAAACCAAAGGACGTGGCTGCACATGATAAGCACCTTTTTAAAGAGTAAAAAGAAAAAAAAGCCTATTTTCAGGTCTCTGAAAAGCCACAAGTGTGTCAACAAGAACAATTCCTTTCTTTACTTACACAAATTTTGTTTCCTGATTGCAGGGCCCAGTTTCAGCTTTTTACCATGGAAATTTATCTGTGACTGAAAATAAAACAGTATCAAAACTAGAATTAATGTCCAAATCTTTACTTCCAAGACTTTGATAAAATACCCAAGTTCTCTAAAATTACTATTATCAGATAAGATCAGTGGTAAGAATATACCAAATCAAAACTTATCAGCATGAAACCACCTTACTTACCTTCACTCTAATAAAATTTTGAGAAGTTACGGAATTTGATTAAAAAAAAAACAAAAACAAAAAACCTTTACTCTCTGTCTCTAATCTTTCCTGTCTCTAATTCATGAAGCTGGATGCTCAGTCAAAAATACAGAGGTTCTGATAAGTTATGAAACTATTCCAAGCCTGAATTTCAAACAGGAAATATATTTATTTCTGTATCTTATAAAAAGAATGAGTATATATTCAGGACACAAATAATACTAAACACCACATCCATAACATAATAGAGATTTTTTCCAAAAGATTACTTACTTCTACTATCTTCTGCACATCCACGTCATTATAAAATGAAACAAATCCATAGCTAGAAAGTTAGACAGATGAAGTATAAAATCACCACCGTTATCAGTACATGGTTTAAAACTAGTGTTCTATTACTGACTAAATAATGATAAAGGATGAAAAATATACTGAGATAAATAACTATAAGATATACATGATAGATTCTCTATAAATACTACTGTTTTACTTTCCTACCCTGATCTACAGATTTGTGTCAGAATTCACAAAGATTAAGGCAGTGTAGGAACTTAATTAACAAAAAAAAAAAAATTCATACCTATGAATCTGAGTTTAACTTGTTATCTATTGCAAAATCATTAAAATTTAAGATACTGTGAAACCTATGAAGAAAACAATTCTTTGATAAAACTGACTAATCTTCTTAGGTGAAATGAAGACAAGAAATATTTAAATAGAAACACTGCTGCTACTGCTAAGTTGCTTCAGTCGTGTCCAACTCTGTGCCACCCCACAGACAGCAGCCCACCAGGCTCCCTCGTCCCTGGGATTCTCCAGGCAAGAACACTGGAGTGGGTTGCCATTTCCTTCTCCAATGCATGAAAATGAAAAGTGAAAGGGAAGTCACTCAGTCGTGTCCGACTCTTAGTGACCCCATGGACCGCAGCCTACCAGGCTCCTTCATCCATGGGATTTTCCAGGCAAGAGTACTGGAGTGGGGTGCCATTGGGCAAATGATTAAATAAAAGAGCTGGCAGCAAAACTTATCCTCCACATGAAAGAAGTTACAAAGCAACAAATTTCACTCATACAAATGTTAGAATACCAGTTTTCCATTTTTCTTTTCTGAAATTCTATACATACTATAGTTCAAATATTTATTATAATTTATATTGAACATATGTTTTACTCACCCTTTGGACACACCAGTTCGATCCGTGATTATCTTCACTTCTTTTACTGAACCATATCTAGCAAAGAAACTTCTAATTTCTGTTTCATCCATCTATGCAGAAGAATTTGATTTTTAAAAGTAAAAATTCAACATTCAAAAATTTCAATGATACTATAAAGAAGATTTGGTGATATGAAAATATCTCCTCCAAGCATCCCCAAACTACATATCTATATCAAAGGTATTTTTAGCCCCTAAAAGTTATACATAAAAACAATTCAAAACCTGCATGAAGTACTTAAAAAAAGTCTTTATGTTTACAACACTACCCAAATCCCACTATTCACAAAATACTTTCAATAAATGAAAACATGAATACATTACCCTAACATCAATTCCACCAACAAAAACAGTGTTCGGCATGATTTTGCCCTCTGGCAGAACATAGCCTTGGCTGGTGGCAGCTGAAGAAGACTGGGTGCTGGCCTCTCTGGAGATGGCTGAGTTTTGAGTCTCAGGATTTGCTGCAGACTGTAATTTGGAAAGCAGATGTCATCACTGGATTTGCAGGCTAAAATCATAGATGTTGTGAAATATAATTTGTTTTTAAGGCTGCACATTGTCATCCTGCCCATTTAACTTCTATGCAGAATATAACATGCAAAATGCTGGGATGGATGAATCACAAGCTGGAATCAAAGACTGTTGGGAGAAATATCACCAGCCTCAGATATGCAGATGACACCACCTTAATGGAAGAAAGTGAAGAGGAACTAAAGAGCCTCTTGATGAAGGTGAAAGAGGAGAGTGAAAAAGCTAGCTTGAAACTCAACATTCAAAAAACTAAGATCCTGGCATCTGGTCCCATCACTTAATGGCAAACTGACAGGGAAAAATGGAAACAGCAACAGACTTTATTTTCTTGGGCTCCAAAATTACTGTGGACATTAATTGCAGCCATGAAGTTAAAAGATGCTTGCTCCTTGGAAGAAAAGCTATGACAAACCTAAGACAGTGTATTAAAAAGCAGAGACATCACTTTGCCAACAAAGGTCCACTGCTGTGGTTTTTCCGGTAGTCATGAATGGATGTTAGACTTGGACTACAATGAGCACTGAGCACCGAAGAATGGATGCTTCTGAATGGTGGTGCTGGAGAAGACTCTTGAGAGTCCCTTGGAATGAAAGGAGATTAAACCAGTCAATCTTAAAGGAAACCAACCCTAAATATTCATTGGAAAGACTGAAACTGAAGCTACAAATCTCTGGCCACCTGATGTGAAGAGCCAACTCACTGGAAAAGACCTTGACCCTGGGAAAGACTGAAGCCAAAAAGAGAAAAGGGTGGCAGATGAGATAGTTGGATGGCATCACCGATTCAACGGACATGAGTTTGAGCAAACTCATGGAGACAGTGAAGGACAGGGAAGCCTGGAGTGCTGCAGTCCATGTGGTCAGAGAGAGTCAGACAGGACTGAGTGACTGAACACCAATAACAGTAACAGGTACAAAAGGCTGCAAGGTAAAGATGAAGATAGTACACCTTAGCTTATGGAGAAAAGAAGAAATAAGGACAAAAGAAATTGATAGATATTTTTGAAAATATTAGAATGTTATAGAAATTAGTTACAATAATGGAAATTAAGAGCTCCTATTTTGTTAGATGCCAGAAATTATGATAAATTTAAGATTTCTACAAACTGCTATAGAGATGAAATAAAAATTGCTATGTTACCAAATTGGAGTGTTTGGGCTTTTTCTCTATTAATTCATGCTCATACTAATGTTCCTGAAATACAACATCTGAACATCTCCTAACTCTTTCCTTTAACTATGTTACAGTGATGTTTCATGACAATGAAGTCAGAGAGAATAAAAACTATTTTAAAGCTTTTCCATTTTTAAACGTTTTGTAACTTTTTTTCTAAATGGGACTATATTACATAAGTCACATACCTTCACCTATAGAGAAATTTGACTAGATTTCTTTCCAAGATAGAAAATTTATCACTCTTTCAATTAATTCACATTCAAACACCCAAGGCAGTTCTGAAATTCTTATAGACTTTCTCTTCAATTTCCCCTTCATTTGTGAATGAATTTTCAATACCTTTTTTTTGATAAACAATTTATAGTATTAGCTGTATATGAACCACAACGGATAGATGTGTTTCAGTTGAGAGGTACAATATTCACACAGAAAACTGTCGGAGTAAAAAGGGTTATGATAATATATTGATTCTCAACCTGGGGAAGATTTTGTGGCCCAAGGGGACTTTTTGGTTTTCTCAGTTCGGGGATGTACCTGGTAGAGGAAAGTAACAGAAAAGGAGAGACCAGAGCTCTCCTCAAGAAAATCAGAAACACCACGGGAACACTTCATGCACAGATGGGCTCAATAAAGGGCAGAAACAGTAAGGACCTAACAGAAGCAGAAGTGATTCAGAAGAGGTGGCAAGAATACACAGAAGAACTGTACAAAAAAAGTCCTAATGACCTGGATAACCATGATGGTGTGGTCACTAACCTAGAGCCAGACATCCTAGAGTGTAAAGTCAAGTGGGCTTTAGGAGGCATTACCACAAACAAAGCTAGTGGAGGTGATGGAACTCCAGCTGAGCTACCGCAAATTCTAGGAGATGATGTTGTGAAAGTGCTGCACTCAGTATGCCAGCAAATCTGGAAAACTCAGAAGTAGCCACAGCACTGGAAAAGGACGGTTTTCATTCCAATCCCAAAGATGTACAATGCCAAAGAATGCTCAAACTAACAAACAATTGTGCTCGTTTCACATAAGGAGGATTATGCTAAAAATCCTTCAGGCTAGATTTCAACAGAACATGAACCAAGAACTTCCAGATGTTCAAGCTGGATTTAGAAAGGCAAAGGAATCAGAGATCAAACTGCTAACATCTTTTGGATCATACAGAAAGCAAGAGAATTCCAGAAAAACAACTACTTCTGTTTCATTAGTGAATTAATTCCTTAATTAAACTATGGTAAAGACTTTGACTGTGTGGATCACAATAAACTAGAAAATCCTTCGAAAGACAGGAATACCAGACCACCTTACCTGCCTCCTGAGAAACCTGTATGCAGGTCAAGATGCAACAGTTAGAAGTGGACATGGAACAATGGACTGGTTCAAAACTGGGAAAGGAGTATGGCAAAGCTGTATATTGTAACCCTAACTATTTAACCTTTATACAGAGTACATCATCCCAAATGCCGGGCTGGATGAATCACAAACTTAATCACAATTAAGACTACTGGGAGAAAAATCACCCTCAGTCATGCAGATGACACCACCCTAATGGCAGAAAATGAAGAGGCACTAAAGAGCTTCTTGATGAAGGTGAAAGAGGAGAGTGGAAAAGTTGCCTTAAAACTTGACATTCAAAAAATTAAGATCATGGCATCTGACCCCATCACTTCATGGCAAAAAAATGGGGGAAAACGGAAACAGTGACAGACTTTATTTTCCTAGACTCCAGAATCACTGTGGATGGTGAATGCAGCCATGAAGTTAAAGGTTTCTTGCTCCTTCAAAGAAAAGCTATGACAAACCTAGACAATATATTAAAAAGCAGAGACATCACTTTGGCAACAAAGGTCTGTATAGTCAAAGCTATGGTTTTTCCAGTAATCATCTACAGATGTGAGAGTTGGACCATAAAGAAAGCTGAGTGCAGAAGAATTCATGCTTTCGAACTGTCATGCTGGAGAAGACTCTTGAGAGTCTTTTGGACAGCAAGGAGATCAAACCAGTTGTTCTTAAAAGAAATCAGTTCTGAATATTCACTGGAAGGACTGATGCTGAAGCTCCAATACTATGGCCACCTAATGAGAAGAGCCGACTCATTGAGAAAGACTCTGATGCTGAGAAAGATTGAAGGCTCCAGGAGAAGGGTGAGACAGAGTATGAGACAGTTGGATCACATCCTTGACCCAATGGATATGAGTCGAACAAACTTGGAGAAATGGTGAATGACAGAGAAACCCGGTGAGCTGCAGTCCACGGCGTCTCAAAGAGTCAGACAGGGATTAGTGACTGACCAACAACAAACCTGGTTATCTGGTTGGTAGAAGCCAGAGATGCAATAAGCATCCGAAAATGCCAACAACAGCCCCCCATAACAAAGAATTATCTGGCCCCAAATCTGCATAGGGTCAGCTGAAAAACTCTGCGATATTGTTGCCAGAATTGAAGAGTAAAGTTCTAAATCTCATGTTCTGATTAGTAAAATGGATATTTGAGACAACAAAACAGTAATATGAGAAAAAGAAAAATCCATTAGATGCTATAGACAGTCTCCTTTGGGTTGCACAAATTGTGACAGTAAGTATAAAATTCATCTAATCATTTCACTAGGGTCATGTCTTAAGGAAGGCGCCATTCTGTCCATCCTATTTCTTAGCCAGCAGATGGCGCTCAAAGCTAAACTAAGGAAAGTACACCTTTTAAGAGGCCTAAACAACAGGGATTTTAAAACTGCCTGTGTGTGTGTTTCTATACAATTATTAACTTATATATGAGCTTCCTAGGTGGCTCAGTGGGTAAAGAATCTGCATGCAGGAGACGTGGGTTTGATTCCTGAGTGGGGAAGATCCCCTGGAGTAGGGCATGGCAACCTACTCCAGTATTCTTGCCTGGAAAATCCCATGGACAGAGGAGCCTGGCAGGCTACAGTCCATTGGGTTGCAAAGAGCTGGACACAACTGAAGCAACTTAGCATTAGCAGCACATAACTTATACATACAAATCCACAACCAATAGACAATCTTTAGGTACTTTTAAACTATTGCCAAAAATACTCTACAAATGAATTATTGTTGTTGTTCAGCTGCTAAGTTGTGTCTGACTCTTTGCTACTCCATGGACTGCAGCACACCAGGCTTCTGTGTCTTTCACTGTCTCCTGAATTTTGCTCAGACTCATGTCCACTGAGCCAGTGATGCTACTTTAGGTAGGTTAAAGCTAAAAGTTTGGTGTTAAAAAATTAATCATAACTAATCAATAGCATTCAGAAAAAAAATTACATGTAAATTAGATGACAGAAGTAATTATTTTTCTTAATTACACCTTCAAGTGAGTTGATGGGTTCTAAAATGAGTAATTCTGGAATATTAAGTAAGGGTGAACTTGGAGGCCATCATATACACAATTCTCATCACTACTATTTTCAGTAATGATTCCCTTTTATATTTGAATGACCAAGTGACAAAGGTAACTAGACACTGGGAATAAAACTTATCTCACTAAAGTATCTGGGATGTCAGCTCTTTGACAACATTTCATTCAACTGCTAACGTCTACATGCAAGCAAAGTGAAATCTATGTATACTGACTAGGTCAGACTAAAAATCTATAATGTGCAGTCATCAGTGTTACATCCAGAGAAGTAGTTATTAAAGAGAAAAAAAAATTCTATTAAGGAAACTGTACATGAAAATCAGAATAAAGTCTTTTATGTAAATCCAAGAGTAGACTCTCAGAGGAGGGGGGTAGAATCCAAACAATAAACATACAATCCTGAGAAAGCTAAGCAAGAAAAAGGCAAGAATACAAAACTATACATCAGTCTTGAAAAAAATGCGATATGACTACTATCCCAAAACCTGGTTAAGATGGTCCACTCCTGCACCCAACAGAGATGGGAAAGTTTAGCAGCATACAAAAAAATATACAGTTAAGAACAGTTTATTGTAAATTCAAGTATGGTTATTAGGAAATCTGTTACTATCATTCACCACAGAAAAATCATTTGATAAAATACAGTATTTCTTAATTTTAAAAAAACTCAAGTAAAATGAAAG
This sequence comes from Neotragus moschatus, assembly GCA_006410615.1. Taxonomy (NCBI): domain Eukaryota; kingdom Metazoa; phylum Chordata; class Mammalia; order Artiodactyla; family Bovidae; genus Neotragus; species Neotragus moschatus. The sequence goes on from SJYA01007332.1 coordinate 16,509, forward strand.
AACTTTGCTATTAGTCTAATTCTAGATTATCATTAAGTTCAAAGTAACACATCACAATAATTTATGCTGAAACTAGAAATAAGGGTCTCTCCTTATCACCACTATAAATGTTTTCCATTATATATGACAAATGTAAATATTAATACAGAGTTCTTATAAATCACCATGAAAAGACAAAAAGGTGGATCAAGAATGGAAAAAAGAGAATTGGAAAACGTTAATGACAAACTTTAACTTCACTAATGATAAAAAAAAAAAGTACATCAACACAAGTGGAATATTTACCAGTTAGATTGGCAACTTTAAAACATATACTACCTTTCACTGGGAAGTGTGTGGAAAGGGGGTCATATTACACACCACCAGTGGGAATATATACTAGTATATCCTTTACCAACAGTTACTAGGAAAAAATTATCATAGTTCAAAATTGTTATAACATGGGCATAACCCTTTCAACCAGTGATTCTACTCCTGGAAATTTATTTCAAGCTATTGATAGAATAAACAGGCCAAAACATTTTCACAAAGATACCCATTACTGTATTAATGCACACAAATTACTCATTATAAGGGAATTTGGTAAAATAAATCATGGTAATATGTAAGTATACAATTTTTGGTAAAGTAAGAAGTTATGTATTCAAAATTATTTTAAATTTCTCTTTGGAATAAGGCCTACTATATTAAGTGAAGGATACAGGCTGTAATATAGTATTACATAGTATGGTACCATTTTTATAAAATACACCTATTTGCAATACATACATGAAAGCAATCTGGAAGGACATACATCAAACCTTCAGAGTGGTCACATACCTAGTTTAAGATGGATCTCTGCTTCCTTACATTGATTACTTTATAATAAGTTAATATGCTAGTTTTATATAAGAAAAAAAAAATCAATAAACGTATGCATTTCTCCCCTCACCCTCTAAAAAAAAAAAAAGAGGACAAAACATTCACAGTAACTCAGCTTATTAAGTAATTACTGATGTGGATAAGTACAAGACACAATTATTACAAATAGTTGCATACACCTGTATACTTTTAAACTTTGTGTGCACTAATAAACTGTATATAAATTTTCTCCCTTCTAAAAACAGTGTGTACTAGTTATCACACTACAGGCGATACTACACTACAGTATTTAATGCTATATACATCATCGGAGGCTTGATGGTTGGTCAAAACTGTTCTCAAGAGATGCCCCTCGAGGTGGCATCAACTCTAATGCATTTAACAAAATGCTCATAAATGTCCAACAGACCACGTTAATACTCGAGGGACGCTCTGTTGGAAAATTTCTGGTTCCTTTAAGAGAAAAGTATTTCCCAAGCTAAAAATCCCTCGAGCTCCCCTCTCCGCGGCCCCTCCGAGGCGAGGGCGGCGCCGACCTCGTGAGGAGATGATGGCGCCCCCACCAGAGGTCGCCATGGCGGCCGCCACCGCACAAGCACGAGGTCACGCCGGCGGCCGCACCCTCCCGCACGGACACGCCCGCACAGGCCCCCGGATCCCGCCCCGGCCTCGCCCCGCCCGCGGGGGCCCCCGCCTCGAGGCCTCTCGGTGCCCCCGCCGCCGGCGCCCCGCCCGCGTGCGCCTCAAGGGCCGCGCCAGGCCCGACGCCATCTCGCGGAGGCCGGGCCGCTCGCCCGCCTCGGTAAGCGCGGGAAATGCGCCTTCCGGGGCGGCGTGGGGCGCGGGAGCCCGCCCGGAGTCCGGCCGGCGGAGTGCCAGGCGCCCCTCCACACCCCGGCGGCTGCGGCCTGAAGGCCACAGGCCTTGCACGTGCTGGGCGGCGGCCCCCAGCGCTCTAACAGGCCCGGCCTCATCGCCTCCGCCCGCCCGAGGTGCCGCGGAGGCCGCGCCAGGCCGCCTGGCCTGCCCTCAGGCTGGGCCCCCAGGACAGGCAGGCGCGACAGCCCCGCTCCGGGTCCCGCCCCAGGGCCCCTTCAGCGTCCTGGCCACCCCAAGGGGCCCCCTTGGCCTCCTCCACTCACCATGATGGCGACAGCCAGTGTTCCCTCAGAGGGGCTCGAGGACGAAGCAGAGGCTGGCCTCGGGCACCACGCTCGGAGCTGCTGTTGGGTCTGCTCGTGCCCGCTGCCCGGCTGGACTGGGCAGGGGGAGCGGCGGCAGACAGGGCAGAGTCACAGGCGGGTGGCAAGGCCGAGGGGCGCCGGCGGACTGAGGCGTGGCCAGCGGGGCGCCGGGAGGTGGCTCCTGCGCAAAGTGCG
>SJYA01007333.1:0-17878 GCA_006410615.1 Neotragus moschatus
ATCGGCCTGAGGCCCTGCTTTGGGCCAAGACCGGTGCCAAGTACTGGGACCAGGTGAATCCACAGACTCTTTCCCCAAAGAGCTGAGAGCCTGATGGGCTAACAGTTCTGGAAACTCTTCCTCATCACCAGTGTGAACCAGGGAGCCAAACAAGGAAACATGACTGCTGTCAAGTGGGAGGGGGATGTGGGGGGGTCCTAGAGGGGGTCCCAGAGGGGGTCCCAAGCTAAGCAGTGCTGCCCAGAGCGAACCTGAAGTGGTCAGAGTCTCCATCTCCCCCAGAACTCCCTGGTAAGGTCTCAAAAAGCCTCAGAGAGGAAGCAAATCAAGTCTTGAAAGAAACTGCCATAATTCAATCAGAAAAAGAATCCCATTAATTGAGTCAGAGAACCACTTAATTGAATTTCTTTCCAAATGCAGGCCTATTGAAAAAGTCAGTGAATCCAAATGCTGCTAAATTTAAAGTAAACTCTCAAATAATTTAATAAACAGGCCAGTCCAGTCAAATCCCTGATAAATCTAGCCCGGAGTCATTCCAGTCCTATGACTGCTCATGCAAACAGCTTATCCTTTTCTTTCTTTCTTTCTTTCTTTTATTTAAAATAAAGTGTAATTCAGGCGAACAATAGGCCACTTTGGTCAAACAACCAGAAAGTTCAGGATGAAGATGGCTGGCACCAGTTAAATGAGAAATTCGTCACACCTACTGGCCAGCTGGGGTGACATGGTGTTGGGACGGTCAGTGGGAGAGCAGGAGCCATAGATATGAGGAGGATGTTGGCTGCCCCACGCACCCCAGCCTTGTGCCCTCAGGGAGTCTTTCTCCAGCTCTAAGCCTCAGTATGCACGTCTGAAAAATGGGGGGGTAGCTGTGAAGATTAAAACAGGAAACCAAGGCGAGAGCACCCTTTTCCGCTTGTTCCCTTCTTCACCGGGGGCATTGTAGGAGAGGAATATGCAAGCTCTGTTGACCCATGGAGTTTCCCTTTCTGCAAAATGGATTCTTAAATTTTTAATATAATGTAGTTTTTGGAATGGAAAATATTTTCACCCGAATCAAAATTCCAAAGTTACCAAGGAGGATATAGTAAAAGCCTCCCTCCCATGGCTTTTCCCACAGCCACGATTTCTTCTCCTGGAGAAGCCCCCAACAGCAACAGCCTCAAATATTGCCAGCCAGACATACTCATATAATATACGTGAAGTGACTTTCCTGATGGTCCAGTGGTTAAGACCCTCTGTTCCCACTACAAGGGGGCATGGGTTTGATCCCTGGTCAAGGAACTAAGACCCCACAGATCTCAAATCATGGCTAAAAAAAGATGATGGATAGATGGATAGAAAAAGACAAATGCACATTCTTTCTCCTTGTTGTCTTTTTACATAGCAACAAACTACATACTCTTCTCGGAAACTTGTTTTGTTTTTTTCCTACTGAACAATACTTTATGTATTAATAGATCTTTCCCCATTTACGCATAGAAATACTTCCTCATTCATTTACATGACCTCACTATGGTCCATTGGATGAATGTTCTATGATCCATTTTGTTGTTAGAGTTGCTAAGTCATGACCGACTCTGTTGCGACCCTATGGACTGCAGCCTGCCAGGCTCAGCTCCTTACTGATGGACATAAATTTCCAACACACACACACACACTTTCACAGATATAAACACCCCCTCTTTTTTTTTTTCCACATAGACCACTTTTTTTTAAAGTCTTTATTGAATTTTTTGGAAGGACTGATGCAAAGTTGAAGCTCCAATACTTTGGCCACTTGATGCAAAGAACCGATTCACTGGAAAAGATCCTGATGCTAGGAAAGACTGAGGGCAAAAGTAGAAGGAGGTGGTAGAGGATCAGATGGTTAGATAGCATCACTGACTCCAGGGACATGAATTTGAGTGCACTCTGGGAGATAGTGAAGGACAGGGGAGCCTGGTGTACTGCAGTTTAAGGGGTCACAAAGAGTGAGGTTTGACTTAGCAACTGAACAACAACAATAACAACCGAATTTGTTACAATATTGCTTCTGTTTTAGGTTTTTATTTTTTTGGCCTCCAAGCATGTAAGATCTTAGCTCTCCAATCAGGGATGGAACCCACAACTCCTGCGCTGGAAGGTGAAGTTTTAACCATTGGACCACCAGGAAAGTCCCCTAACAACCTTTTTCATAANATAACAACCGAATTTGTTACAATATTGCTTCTGTTTTAGGTTTTTATTTTTTTGGCCTCCAAGCATGTAAGATCTTAGCTCTCCAATCAGGGATGGAACCCACAACTCCTGCGCTGGAAGGTGAAGTTTTAACCATTGGACCACCAGGAAAGTCCCCTAACAACCTTTTTCATAAGCTAATTCCCTCCTGTGTGACAATAGGAAGGTAAATACCTGGATTTGGAATTCTGAGGGCAAAGGAAATATGCAATCATCATTTTGATGAGAGTCATCATTGCTCTCCTCCAGGACTGTACTTGTTTACTCTCCTAGGGATGAAGCGGTCTGTTTCCCCAGAGCCTTGTCATCAGTGTGTTAACAAAATTCTGTATCTTTTCCAACCTGATGGGTGAGAGTGGAATCTCTGTATAGCTTTAATTTGCATTTTCTTAGTTTGAATGAGGCTGCCATCTTTTCTAAGTTTCTGAAATCTTTGCATTTCCTTTTCTGTGAACAGTCTTTCCGTATTCTTAGTCATTTTTATGTTATACTGTTTGGGGTTTTTTCTTACCGATTTCTAGGTGTTCGTATATTAAAGAAAGGGTGATCCGTAAACATTTTTCTTCTGGAAACTTCCAGAGATAGTCTATGCACATAGAAGCAAAGACATATATATTACAATGAACACTTTGAACTAGAATTTGCTGGAGGTTCTTTTCACTCAGTGGCCCAGGGGTCTGAGCTGGGAGGTGTGGGATCCCTCCAATCAGAACCTTGGAGCTGGCGTTGAGGATGAGGTTAGACTTTCTCCTTTCTGGGATAGAAGCTAATGACACCCAGGTCAAGTTTCAGGAGGCTTCCTCAGGCCTTTGAGGGCAGGGGACACTACCTGGGAGCAGCAGGCAGGCTTCATGGTCCACTGAACACTCATCAGCAGACTCCTGGTCCAGTGCTCTTTGCCTGTTCACTGTGTAATAACGTCTGCATGCTCTCGGTATGTGACAGGCCAAGCCACACCCTCCCTCTATTCCCTCTTGCCCAGGGCAGACATTTGTGATCATACGTCCACAGTGAGGAATGGAGTCGCAGGCCACAGCCCAAATCACACCTCAGGCCTTATTCATGATGGTGGGTTCATGCCTCTGTCTTTACTCCCCACAACAAACTCCTACACATGCTTAAAGGCCCAGCTTAGTGACGCTTCCTCTGGGGAGACTCCATGACTCTGTGGTTCTTTTTGTTTTGTTCTGCTGTGACTGCACAGCTTGTGGGATCTCAGGTCCCTGAACCAGAATCGAACCCAGGCCCACAGCAGTGAAAGCATGAGTCTTAACCACTGGACCGCCAGAGAAGTCCCATCTTTTGTTCTCTTTTTCCTTTCTTTAAAATTAAAAAAAATTTTTTTCTCTATAGTTCTGATTACTTTGTCTATGCCTAAATTTACCAGAGCAAGAAAAAAAAACAGTGCTTTAAAAAAAAATGTATTTATTTATTTATGTCGATTTTTTTTTTGAGGGAGAGCGTGTGCCATATGACATGTGGGATTTTAGTTCCCAGAGCAGAGATCAAACCCGTGTTCCCTGAGGTGGAAGCACGGAGACCTAACCACTGGACCATCAAGGAAGTCCAACACTGTTTTTTTCCCATTTCTCTGTCTTTTAGTATCTCCTGAGATGAAGTACCAAATTTTACCAAGGGCACAGTTTTGGGCCTTAGTTTCCTGATTTGAAAAGGAAGATCAGAATATAAAGCCAACAAAGGATTGCTGAGAGGATTAAATGGGTCAGTTCTTGTAAAATGTTCAGCACAGTGCCAGGCAAATTGTAAGGGTCCAACATGTGGGAGCTATTGGTTGTCACTAACCCTGTGATCTGGGCATACCACTTCTCCCAGCCTAGTTTCTTTATCTATAAACTGTAGCATGAACTAGCAGACTGAATTCACGGTCATCAATAGATGCTAAAATCACTGGGTAAAAGTTTGATGGAGAACTCTAAAACAGAAGGGTGAGATTAGTGACCCCTAAAGCTGCTGATCAACCTTAGCACTGCTAAATGGTGGAACACCTGAGCCTGTGGCTCCTTCTCTGATGCACTGGGAGGGATACAACATGATCCATGAAACATTCTTGAGAGGATCATTGAATCCAAATCAAATCAAGCCTCCAGGGACTTCCTTGGTGATCCAGTGGTTAAGACTCTGCCTTCTGATGCAGGGGGGCTGGGTTTGATCCCTGGTTGGGGAACTAAGATCCCACATGCTACATGGCCAAAAACAAATAAATAAATAAAAATTAATGAATTAAAAAAAACAAGTCTTCAGTTTTTAGAATCTACATCTAATTACCAGTTTATGAGAAACATAGAGGATAGTGGAGCATGTTAAAAGACACCACAGGGATGCAGTCAACTAATTCTAGATGGTGGAAAACTTGGTCTGGACTATTATTCAGCCATGAAAAGGATTGATACATGTGGCCACATGATGGAAACTTGAAAGCATGATGCCAAATGAGGCCAGACACAAAAGGTCGCATATCATGTGATCCCATTTATGTAAAATAACCAAATTAGGCAAAAGACAAAAGTGGCTGAGTGGTCACCAGGGGCTGGAGGAGCACAGAAATGGGGAGTGACTGCTGGTAGGTATGGGGTTTCTTTTTCTAGGATGATAAAAGTTTTAGGGGCTCAGATAGGGATAAAGTAGTAGCTGCAAAACCCTGTGAACCTCCTGAAAGCCACAAAATTGTACACCTTCTAAATGGTGAATTTTATGATATGTGAATTACATCTCAATGAAAGAAAAGAAATTTAAAAGATTTATCAATCATATATAATATGTGGGTCTCGTGTGGATCCTGATTTAAGCAAACCAACTATAAAAAGATACTTTGAAGATTAACTAGGGAAATTTGGACATGGACTGCATATTAAATGATCTAACAAAATAAATGGTATTATTTTCGACAGATGTTATAATAGTTGTGTGTGGGACTATGTTTTGTTTTTTAACAAAGTCCTTATCTGTTAGACATAATTATCAAAGTATTTATAGGTGAAATACGATCTCTAAAATACGATCTTTAAAAAAATGTGTCTGCGGTTGGGATTGACACATACATATTACTATATATAAAATAAGTAACTAATCAGTACCTACTGTATAGTGCAGGGAACTCTGCTCAGTACTCTGTAATGGCATGTATGGGGAAATAATTTTTTAAAAGAGTGGATATGTCTATATACACATGACTGATTCACTTTGCTGTACACCTAAAATTAACACAACATTGTAAATCAACTGTATGCCAATAATTTTTTTAATGTGAGGGGGTAGGTAACACAAGAAAAGAAAATGTTGGTATTTGTTGAAAATTAGTATCGGGTATATGGGTTGATCATACTATATCCCCTCTACATTTTAGTATTATTTAGTTTCCATAATAAAAGATAAGGCGGTGAAAGGACTGCCTTTTCTTCTCTACATTTTGCTTACTCTCAATTTTCTGTGAAACATAGATGTTGCTTTTGTCATCAGCAGAATACATTAAGGCTATAAAATTAACTGAGGAGGCTGAAATCTCTGAGCTGTCAACCTCAGAGCTCGGTCTCCCAGAAGCTGTGTCTGTGCCCCACCTCTCAGCCCACCCCCAGGGTCCTACCAGTGTCACGCTAGCCTCAGGCTTCCTGGTGGGAGGGAAAGACTACTAATTGCTTCTTCAGGACTATTGCAAGGATTGCATGAAAGGGGCTTATTCTCAATTATAGGAAGTGCTCAGTTAAAGGGAACTCTTTAAGAGATAGAGGGACTTTATAAAAGTGAAATGATCCTATTAGATGGAAATACAGGAAACAAGGATAAAAAAAAAAAAACAAGCTTCATAGTGCTCCTACCCAGAAATAACCACAGGGAACTTTTTCTTTAAAGGTTCTTTCCCTTGCAGGAAATTGTGTTTGGCTTTAAAGTACAACTAAGCCTGCTGTCACCACTCACTTACAGCCTGCTTTTATTCTCTTACTATTTTAACATATTTCCTTGTATGCTTAGCTGTTTGTAAACATAACTCTTCCATGGTTGCATAATCTTCGACTGTGTGTTTGCGCTCTTCACTTGACCCGGGTGTTGGACACCTGGGCTAGTTCCAAGTTCACCACAATAAAGACCACCACAGGGGACATGTATGCCTGAACGACTTCCTCAAGATAGATTTTCAGAATGAAATCGCGGAGCCCAAGGGCCAGCACATTTTCAAAGGGCTTGGAGAGGTGAACCCCGTGGTGCTCTTGATTTTTGCCATAGTTTTGCTAGAATTTTCAACCCTGAACTTTGCCAAATATAAATAGGCTCTGATCATACAAAGAAGATGGAAACAGTTCCTGACTATGGGTGTCAGATGGCAGGTAATTTCCCCTGATACCCAAGGGCTGGAATCACCCTTCTTGGCCGTTCACGCACACCCTTAGCAGGAGGTGGGGTCAGAGGGTAGTACAGAGAAGGGGGGTAGGAAATGAAGAAAATACTCAGGGGGAATCACAGGCTACCCCCGTCCCTCCGATCATTCCTTACCCCAAGTGATGTGAACCTGAAATCTGAGAACTCAGCAGCTCTGTGTAAGCAGGGATTTGGGGGTGGTGATGGGACCTCCCCTCTCAGTCCGCCCACCCCCGAGGGTCGCACTTTGGAGGCACTGCTGATGGATGGCTGGGGGCCCAGTCCGAATGAGGTGTGCTTGTCGGGGGAAGTGTCCCTAGCACCTCACCCGGCAAACACGAGAATCACGAATCCCCTCGGGCCTGGAAGCGGGGGAGTGGCCGGGAATTCGGGGGCGGGACCGATCTGGTGACGTCACGGCCCCGCCCCTGGCCGGCTCCCTCCTTCCTGCGCGCGGCGCCCTCGCGGAGTCCTCACCTGGAGGGACAGGTGTGCGCATCTCTCATCGGAGGCCAGCCCACGAGTGTCAGGTGAGCGTCCGCAGGGGGGGCTAAGAGGAGGATCTAGGGTGGGAGTCCTCACTGGACGCAGAAAACATCCTGGTCCGGCGTATGAGGAGGTACTGATTTCTCCCCAAATTGCTACCTATCTCTTGTTTATAGTCACGTTGTATTGAAAACGTAGACTTTGGAGGGATTTGAAGGAGGGGAAGCTGACGGGGAAATAGCAGATTTCCAAATATTTCAACCATAAATTATTATTTTTTACACGATATCTTTTCTTTGTTGTAAAAGTAACAGACACTGATTGACTGGCAACTGGATAAAAGTAGGAAAGAAGTCACCCATGGTACTAACACACAAGCAAAACAACTGTGGCTATTTTGATGTATTTCCTTTCAATCTTTTTTCAATCTTTTTTCTAGAGGCAATCATTGTAATGTAACTTTATCATACTGTATTTACAGTTTTTGTGTCTTCCCCTCTTAACATTGTGTCTATGCATTTTCTTGTGTTATTAGTCACTCCAGTATGTATAATCATTATTTTTAATGGCTGCATAATGTTACATTTGAAGGATGGGCCATAGTTGGGTACCATTCTGAACACTTGGAAGAAGGATTAGAAGGGGGGACAGAGATGTATAATAGAAAGAACATGGGCTCTAGGTCAAGCAGGCCTTCAACAAGGGAATCTTGGGGAAGATCTTTGCTCTCTCTAAGCATCAGTTTCCACATCTGGGAAATGGCTACATAAATCTGTTTCCCCAGGGTATTGTGAGGATTAAGTGAGCTGATTTATGTAGAAAATCCCCATCTCCCACCCAGCTCCCATGGTTCCGACAGAGAAAGGGTCCACTTGTTTGTGAGTTTGGAGGCGGGATCTGGACAGGTGAAAACTGCTCAGTGAGTGGACTAGAGGAAGAGCTGGGGAGGGAGGATGGGTTCTTGGGAAAAACCCCAGAATAGAGAGGCCTCTGGGTCTGGGAAAGATGAGCATGGCCATCCACTGTGTTTGGGACAGGCACAGACAGGGCCCCTAAGGCCCTGCTGGCAACCTCCAGCCTCACAATGGATTCACAGGTTCAACTCCTTGGGTTCAACTCCTCAGCTTCTGGAGAGAGTTCAGAGTGAGCAGACTGGAAGAAAAGTAGAGTAGGGAGAGGCGGAGCTTAGTCATCAGCCCCTTGTACAGATAAGGAAACTGAGGCTCGAGCACAGGTGATTTGTTCAGGATCCACACAGGCAGTAGTAACAGAGTACGTGTGGAGTCCCAGGCTCCTAATACCCTTAGCGGCCTCCACACCAGAGACTACTCAGTGTAGAAAGAGGAAGAGGTCAGGGCTGAGTCACCAGTAGCACTTATACCAGGCTACGTTGTGCTTAGAGAAAACAGATGTCTCTGTTCTGCGAGCCTCCATTTTCTCATCTGTCAAATGGGCAGAATGACTCCTCACCTACCTACTCAGTACCCACTGCCAGGCCTGCCTATCCACAGCTAGCCAGGGCCTCCTTCCACTCTCAGGGACATAGTCTATCTCTGGTCTTACAGCCTGACTCTGAGCCCCTCATCTTTTTGACCCCTAGCCATCTTCAGGGGGATGGGGGCTGGGAACTTGTCAGCTGCACTAGGCTGTGGCCACACTTCAATTAGAGTGGGAAATCCACACTCTCCGAATCATCTGTTTCCTGACCTGGGACATTCTGTTCTGTGTTTCTAATTTGGCTCTCCCGTAATGTGCCCTGACAGCCTGCTCCCACAGGATGAGAAGGACTGTGAACCCTGGCAGGAACTCCTGAGGACTAAGAAAATCTTGTACAGAGGGTCTACAATCCTCTGAGGCTCTCTCTTTTCTTTATTCTTTTTTGGCCAAGCTGCGGAGCTTTTGAGATCTTAGTTCCCTGATCAGGAATCAAATCCCCCAGGGCCCAGCAGTAGACACGCAGAGTCCTAACCACTGGACCATTAGGGGAATTCCCTTGAGGCTGTCTGTTTCTGCAAGGCCTGTCACTCCAGGACAGTAACGAGAGTGTCAGTGATCTCTGATGTTCTGAAGCAGAATCGGGGAAGTCACCTTCTAATTCACAGATAAGAACTTGAGAACTGATACTTGTTGAGAGCCTCATTTGCCAGCCTCTTGTTCTAAGTGCTTTTGAGCCCTACTATGAAATTGTCACCGTATTGTTCCCATTTTACAGATGGTGAAACTGAGGCACAAAAAGTTAAACAAATTACCCACATGGAGAATCCTGGCCATGCTAACTCAAGTGTTTTTCCCATTACTGCTGCCTCTTTAGCCTATAATGGTGTCTGATTGATGCACACCTGTTGTCATCTTCTGCCTGGACCATCAGGGCTTTCTGGGATGTTGATATCCTGCTGATGTGCTGTTGATGTCCTTAACCCTGGTCACACTGATTTCTAATGACTCATTCTGGGTTCTGAGTCTCCTGCAACTGACACACGCCATCAGAGCAGGGCCCATCCCAAGGCCCAGACCAAGCCTGGCCCTGCTTCCTGTAACCGAGTTGGTAATAACTGCAAATATCAATATGCATCAGGCTCTGGCTACAGACTTTTGGTCCATCATCTCTTTTAATCCACACCAACCCCTGAGATGATGAAATGAGGCTTAGGAAGGTTCTATAAATTCATCCTGCCACATAACCCAGAAGTAGCTGCTTGAGGACTTGAATCCAGCTAGTTGAAGCAGGGTCTCTACCATCATTGCCTCTCAAGTGAGAACTCACTGCAGGGGTCCTAAGACTTCGGCTGGATACTCAGTCTGTACAGATAATTTTGAACATGCCTTTTGTATTTAAATGTATGTCTGTTTGTTACAACTTAAGTGTGTGTGTATATATATATATTCTCTGTGTTAATGCGTGTGTGTGCTGTGCACACTGTCTTTTCAGTCGTGTCTGACTCTGTGTGACCCTATGGACTGTAGCCCACCAGGCTCCTTTGTCCATGGAATTCTCCAGGCAAGAATACTGGAGTGGGTTGCCCTCCTCCAGGGGATCTTCCTGACCCAGGGATCGAACCTGTGTCTCCTGAAGCTCCTGATTTACAAGCGGATTCTTTACTGCTAAGCCACTGGGGAAGCCCCAATGTGTGCATTATAAAACAAACATTAAATTAAAATACTTAGGGGATTCCCTGGTGATCCAGTGGTTAGGATTCCACACTTTCATTGTCAAGGGCTTAGGTTCAATTGCTGGGTCAGGGAACTAAGATCCCACAAGCCACCCAGGATGGCCAAAAATAAATAAAAATAAAATAAAATAGAATGTTTAGAAGGCTAAGGTGAATAAGAATACAAATTCCATTTTTTCTCTTCCCACACCCCAATGGATCACTGCATGAACAGGTATCTACTTTGGACATAACCACCTTAGTGGGCCCCAGAATCCCCTGGATGCTTCCAGAGTAGGTGAGCAGACTCATTCAGTGGAAGCCTGAGATACATGGGCAGGTCCAAGTTGGCCCGAGGGAGACAAAGGCAGACTGGGGCCCAGTCCCTGAGGACAGGGTGAGGCTCCAGAGTGGATCTGAGAAGGTAAACTGAGCCTTTCATAGCCTTTATGAACATTAGGTCAGATTCTCCTGGACTCTCTCAGAGTTTTGAGCTGTGAAACAGGTGGGGCCTTCTCCAGCTCCCAGGATTGTAGAATTCAACAAGGTTTAATCATGAGTGCCTAGTGCAGCCGCTGGCACGTTGCGTATCCAATAAATGTCAGTTTGCTAGTTCAACTCCTCCCTCTTCTTTTCACCCATGTGTAAAACTCGAAGCTGCTCTGAGCTAACAGTGGATAAATCCCCTATTAAGCTGTTTTGGTTTGGAGACCCTGCTGACCTCCACCTTCCTTTTCAACCTTCTCCCCAGAGGGAGATTTGACTGGGTGCCATTTGACTGATTGGCGCTCCTACCCCCAAATATCTGAGGTTCCTTCCATAGGGCATTTACCTGGGCTGTTCTTTTTAAGCTTCTGTCTCCTCGCCACCCTCAAATCCTACCCACTTTCAAGTCCCACCTCCCCCCACCCTCCCCAATGGCAACTCCTGAGTCACTGAAAGGGCTGAGGCTCAGTGTGCTTAGAAGGGGACTCAGGGACTTGTCTGGATGCCGTATGTGTGCAGCACCTCACTTGAAGTGAAGAAAACCCAAGTTGTACATCTCACAGTACATCTCAGAACGCCCCAGTGGAGGGTGAGGGGACGGCTGGCCGCCCGCGTTTGGTACCTCTGCCGACCGCAGGCCCCGTGGATCTGTCTGCACTGTTAGTCTATCTTTTTTCTCTGGTATACCTAGACTCCCCCCAGCAGATTTTCAGCTCCTGGCGAACAGGGTCTGGTGAGCGTCTCTCAGGCCCCAAGAGAAGTTGGCATCAGGAAATGTTTGTGGACAGACATGTGACACGGTGAAGACATGATGAGTCGCAGCAACTATGCTGAGTTGAGAAGTGCTGTGGGAATTGGGATTATTAGCCGTGGCAATCATCGTAATTCCCGTGGCCTGGCTAATGAGTGGTTGTGTATCCTGGGGACGGGATTCCTTGGATTCCCAGAGGATGGAAGGTGCGAGTTTTGGAGAGAGTCAACAGCAGTGTGAATAAAGGAGGTTATGCCTTGTTCAGAGGGGCGGCCAGGGGACAGGCTGAGTTGTCGGAAGGAAGTGGATAGGGGTTGGGGGTGGGGCTAGAGGCAGGGTGATGTGGTCCTTTGGTGATGCTGGGGTATTTTTAGTGCTCACTGTGCCTTTGGGACACGTGGGCAGACATTCCTAACTCCTCTGGGAGTTGATTTCCCTTAAGAAGACAGCAGCATAGGAAATGCTCTGAGAGGGTGGGCCCCTCCCGAAGGGCAGGCAAGAGGCCACCACAAGAAGGCGGGGAGAGGGTGAGGAGAGACCACAGGCCTGTCCCTGAGGGGAGGCTGTCAGGCCACATCTGGCCCAGGGATGGAAAGTGCCCGGCCCCACCTCCACCCCCACGACCACACACCCGGGCAGAGTTCGCTCATTGCACAAGTATTTATGGACACCCAATACCAACTGAGGGCCCACGGGAGCAGCTACAGGAGGGGTCCTTTCTCTAGGAGATTATGTTCAGGAGCATTAAAAATAAACAAGCTTATGTGTTTAGCCTCCAGCAAGGTCCGTAAAGACGATAAAGTCGGGATGATCCAGCAAAGAGAGCTGGAGGACAAGGAGGCCTGCTTGAGACTGTGTGATCAAGGAAGGCCTCCGTGAGGAGGTGACTTTTGAGTTGAGTGTTGAATCACGAGTAGGAGGCAGTCATTGAAGACCTGGGTTGGGGAGATCATTGTAGGCAGAAGGAGCGGAGGGTAAGGGGCCCTGAGGTGTGACAAAAAGGAACAACAAGGAGGAGAGAGTTTCAGGGGAAGACCTGAAAGGCAAATTGGGGCCAGCTCACGGTAGGCCTGGGAGAGAACATGGATTTCACGCTGCTAGAAGGAGCTGTGATGTATTTTCAGTAGCAGAGGGAAACAACTTCAACGTTAACAGACCAGGGTGGGGTCCAAGTGATTCAAGCCAGGTTCAGAACACAGTTGGGAGGCAGAGCTGTCAGGAAGTGCACGTGGTTTGAATATGGGGGTGGTGATGGGAAGAGAACCCTTTCCCCCTGGGCCCAGATGTGTGTGAACTCAGGTATTTCTTAACAGAGTGGCCGGATGTGGAGTGTGTAGGCCATTCCCCATCTGGTCCAGCCTCGAGTTTACAGACAGGAGGACTGAAGAAAGAGCCTTACAGGTCTCCTTGTCTAGCCCTCTAGAGGGGGCTGTGAATTCGCCAAGGTCCCACTGAAGTTCAGGCCTCTTGGCCCCGGTCCAGGCCTCTTGCTGCCCTGCCCCGCTGCCTCTTGGCTGAGGCTGGCAGAGGAGGGAGGAATCACTGCCGGAATGACCTGACTAGTCATGACGATGAGGTGAGGTCACCCAGAAGGAGCGTGGAAAAGCAGTGGAACCTGGAGAGGGCAGGCCAGGGCAGGGCAGCACTGTAGCAGCAGCTGGGGGTGAGAGGAACATCCTGGAAGGGTCTGGGGCAAAGGGCCAGGGTGAATGGAATAAGGCAGCATTTTCAGGCTAGCGTGCCTGAGGACAACCTCTGAGAGCGGAGCCTACATGGGCCACTGACCCTCGGGGGTCTCAGGAAAGACACAAGTAGGAAGACCCCAGATGAACTTCTCCTAGAACCGAGAACACAGGTGTAGACGGAGTGGGGAGGGCCAGTGGCTCACCTGGGCCCAGCTAGGCCTGCATCCTTCAGCCCACCCACCCCAAAGGGACTGGTGGCGGCCCCTCTAGGGGGAGGTAAGGTAAGGAAAGAAGAAGGAATCCAGGACAGGCCTCTTTGCTCCCTAACTGCTCCTCAGAGCAATCAGTAGCATCAGCACCTTCCTCTTACTCGGGACTTTTTCTGCACTAAAGTGTTTCTGTGAATGCCCATCTGTACTATCCCCACTTTACAAATGAGGCTCAGAGAGTGAAAGGAATCTTCCTAGGGTCCCACAGTTCAAAAGTACCAAAGTCAGCTTTTTAACCACTGTGGGCTACTGTCTCAGACTCCCTCTGTGACCTTGAGCCTGACTCCCTGAGCCCCAGGTTCTCTGCCTGTGAAATGATGGAGTTGGAGTAAATGAACCCCATGAGGCCCCCTGTCTCTCCACTGGGTCCCAGAATTGATTCTCCGGTAGTGGGGCTTAGTGGTCTGATGGAGGGGGCCAGGGTCCTGTCCCAGAGCTGTGTTCTTCACCAGCCTGGGCAAGGCGGTTAAGAGCATAGGCTCTGCCAGGCCACTATCTCTGCGGAGGATACACGTGAAGATTGAATGCAGGTAACAGGGCTCAGGGAGGGCCTGGCACACAGTAGGTGCCCAGTAAGTGATAGCTCTTAGTGTGTTCTCAGAGCTAGTGAAGGCCGCCCTTTCACAATCCAACCATTCACTCCTTCAGCACGTATTTGTTAAATCTCTCCTATGTGCCAGAAGGACATTAGTCTCGATCCTGGTGACCTAGTGATGCCCCCAGAGAGCTTTAACTCCCTGCCTTCTGATATTCCAGTGGGGGAGGCAGACCGAAAAAAAAAAAAACACCACATCAAATAAATACCATGTAGAATAAGGTAGATAGTGATAAGTGCCAGGACTCGCTGGGAAAGACTCTGATCCTGGGAAAGATTGAGGGCAGGAGGAGAAGCGGGTGACAGAGGATGAGCTGGCTAGATGGCATCACCAACTCGATGGACAAGAGTTTGAGCGAGCTCTGGGAGATGGTGCAGGACAGGGAAGCCTGGTATACTGCAGTCCATGGGATCGCAAAGAGTCAGATATGACTTAGCGACTGGACAACAAAGTGCCAGGAAACAAAAGGAAGCATAAAAGGAGAGGGAGAGGGAGGCAGTGTCTGGAAGAGGGGTGGGGGTTGGGGAGGTGGATCTTACATCAGGACTGGAAGACCTCCTTGTGAAAGGGACTTGAAGGTCCCAACCTGAGCAAGGGAGGCTGATCCCTGCAGGAAACATGTCCTTGGCAGCTGGAGAGCCAGGCCTGAGATCCTGAGGCTTTGGGACAGATTGTGTAGGGTCATTTTTTTTTTTAATTCATTTTTTAAAAACAATTTTCTTTCTTTATTTGTTGTTGGATGTGCTGGGTCTTCCTCGCTGTGTGGGCTTTTCTCTAGTTGCAGAGAGTGAGGGTTAGTCTCTAGTTGCGGTGTGCGGGCTTCTCATTGCAGTGACTTCTCTTGCAGGGCACAGGGACACCTGCGCTTCACTAGCTGCGGCTTCCCGGCTCTAGAGCACGGGCTCAAAAGTTGCAGCGCGCAGGCTTAGTTAGTTGCTCTGCAGCATGTGGGATCCTCCCAGATCAGGGATCAAACTGTGTCTCCTTCATTGGCAGGTGTATTCTTTACCACTGAGCCACCAGGGAAGCCCCCATAATTCACTTTCTCAGTATTTTCTTGGCCACACAGCACAGCTTGTGGGGTTTCAGTTTCCTGACCAGGGATCAAACCCTCATCCCTTGCATTGCAAGCTCTTAAGTCTTAACCACTGGACCACCAGGAAGTCCTATATAGGGTCATTTTAAGGATCCTCCCTGCTGCGTGGTAAATCTACAGTGACCACCCCTGCCCCAAGATTCAGGTTGCAGGTGCCTTGGGGGTGATACTGAAATCTTTCTTCTCATCACTGAGCACCACAATCTTCCTGGCCCAGTGCTCTGGGTTACCAGAAAAATCAGTTCCAGCTCTCAGGAATGGCTGCCCCTGACCCAGTAAAGAGGAGCTGAAACCCAGAGCTGGACTCAGTGATTTGTTCTTCACTGACACCTATTGTCCCAGGCCTGATTGCATCTTCTGGGTGGGTGGGTTGGTGAGGGTAGGGGAGGGAGGGGGGCTAGGGGAACTCCAGCCTGACACACCCTTGAGCTTTAAAGTTGGGGGTTAAGTCCTGGGAGGAATCATTGAGAATGCAGTCTGGAACCTAGCCTCAGGCCCAAAGGCTGCTAGACAGAACTCGTAAGTTTTCCTTCCCTCTGAATCACCTCCCCACCTTGGCTGGGTTTTTCCTCCCCTCAGTTTTCTCCTGAGAGCTGAGAGGCAAAGTTCTTTAAAAGGACTCCTGGGTGGTGTCAGAGGGGAGAAGGAAGGAGGAGAAGTTGGGCCCACAAAACAGCTAACCGGAAGGGGGCATGGGGAGCATTCTTCCGAGGGAGAGACTGGGTAGGGAAGGAGGGAGAGGCTGGGGGCAGGCCTCGAGGCAAGGAGTGGGTCTGAAGACTGGTTACCAGGATCAACAGTGGTGTGTGTGTGTGTGGAGGGGGTTCAGTTACAAGTTTTGGAATGGGAGGGGACATGTGACAAGACTGAGAGGGGAACCTGAGACATCTGACTGTTAATGTGTGTGTGTGTGTTAGTTGCTCAGTCATATCCGACTCTTGGCGACCCCGTGGACTGTAGCCTGTCAGGTTCCTCTGTGCATGGGATTCTCAGGCAAGAATACTGGAATGGGTTGCCGTTTACTTCTCCCGGGGATCTTCCTGACCCAGGGATCAAACCTGTGTCTCCTGCATTACAGGCGGATGCTTTACCGTCTGAGCTCCTAGGGAAGCCCCTAGTTAATGTGTACCTGGAGGCAAAGGTGAGGAGCCTCAGATTTCTCTCTGAACCAGGGAAAAGACAGAAGAGGATTCCATCTCCTCTACCGAGGATTGAGAGGGTTAAATGAGATAGGAGGTGCTGGTGGGGGGCAGGGGATTACCAGTCCCTTCTTGGAGAAAGAGGGCTGGGAAACAGGGCCATGTAGGAAGTATGGGATGGTTGGCGGGGCTGGAGAGGACAGTGGCGTATCCACCCTGCTAGGTAGTGCCAGGGGAGACCCTCTGCCTGGGGACCCAGGCCTGGCACCTTGTCTTACTCAGGAGAACCCGTAGTCACAGGCAGGGTTGGCCTCCCTAGGCTCTGGAAGCAGGATTCAGGGTTGATGAGAGTGGGTTGGAAAGAGATGACAACGGAAGGGCCTTGGTAGCCAAGCCTGGTGGCTGGCTGCTAGGACAGGTCACACTTGGGGGCCTCCAGGAGATGAGGGAGTCATCAACATGGGCAAAACAAAGCTGACATGAGGAAACCAGGGCCCTTGAGCTGTGACCAAAGTGTGGCTGCCACCCAGGCCAGCTAACTGTGGCCAGGGCCCAGGGTGAGTTTGGGCCCAGAGTGGCAGTTCTCCCAGTACTTCNAGGAGATGAGGGAGTCATCAACATGGGCAAAACAAAGCTGACATGAGGAAACCAGGGCCCTTGAGCTGTGACCAAAGTGTGGCTGCCACCCAGGCCAGCTAACTGTGGCCAGGGCCCAGGGTGAGTTTGGGCCCAGAGTGGCAGTTCTCCCAGTACTTCAAGAGAAGTAGGGAATACAGACCTGTCATCTAAAGTCTTTCCTTTTTTAAAAAATGTATTCACTTATTTAGCTGCGCCAGGTCTTGGTTGCCGTGTGTGGGAGCTTTCATTGCAGCATGTGGGATCTAGTTCCCCAGCCAGGGATTTAACCTGTGCACCCTGCATTGGGAGCACGGAGTCTTAACCACTGGACCACCAGGGAAGTCCCAAATCTTTCCATTTTAAAACTCTGGGAATCAGTTAACAAAGCAAAAGAAATAACAACAAAAGCACCACGCAGGCAAGGCAAAGCCTACCACTGTTGGCCGATGACCCTCTCCTCTGGCAAAGGTGGCACTGAGGGCAGGTCCCCAGTTGAATGCCCCAGACCTCTCCTGGAAGACTTGTCCTCACTCTCCTGCTCTTGGAGGTGAGATTGTGATAGACTCAGTTTCCCAAGGCCCAATGGGAGAACAGAGTCATCTTGGGCTGTGTGGCCCTGGGCCAACCCCTTCCCCTCTCTGGACTGTGGTTTCCTGGGCTCTGAAAGAACCCAGTCTGTGGGGCTCCTGCCAGTTTGGAGACTGTGTGACTAAGTCTTCAGGCTCTAAGGAAGATGCGATTATTGTTGACGTGACTCTTCCCACCAACCATGCTTCTGGGGTTGGATGCAGCGCACTCCAGCACTTTGTGTGTCCACAGCCAGAGTTGTGAGCATGAATGGTTGTGTGTCATAATTTGGAGCTTTGCATGGTATAGTGTAAATATCATTGTGATAATAACTCTGCCCTGGAACCTTTCATCCCCTGCTCTGGAAGCCAGTAGGAAGCCTTAATTAATTCTTGGTGGCCTTGGGAGGGGTGCAGGTGAGGAAACCTGAGCCCAGAACTGGGAG